>JARHVA010005166.1:557500-700000 GCA_037957365.1 Torreya grandis | reverse complement strand
ATATTTAGATTCCTCTCTTTCCAAAGTACCCAAAATAAATGGGGTAAAGTTAGCTTCCAAAGCTTTTTAAGAGGAGAGCTTGAATAGGGAAGGATCCACTAACAAATAAAATCAAAGGTGGAATTCATTGTTACCCAAGAGACTGAAAAAAATAAAGATGTAGTCAAGAAGTAACAAATTGTAGATAAAAAGTTGGCTATTATTTTACATAAATTGTATATACACTTTTAGATTAGTAAAAATGTATATAACTCATTGTAAACCTTTTTTTTTACAATAAACCTAGACTGCATATTTTTTATTTATTTTTTGAAATAAATATTTACTAACCATTTTATACTAGTGTTAACATTTATATGATATCTATTATCAAATTTTTATCACCTTAAAATTAATTGCTTAATTTCTACCTTTCACTTCAGCTTTTTCTATGGATGAAAAACTACTACTTGTATAAGGACACAAGTTGAAATTTAAAAGGTGAAATTTTTTATTTTATATACAAATATAAAAGGCTATATACCTTATACCTTACCTTTATCTAAAAATTATAGAGTCTCGCTCCTTAATTTAATATTAATTTTATGACCTCCTTTGTAAAAAATGAAGGTAGCATATCTATAGAAATGAAATGAGAGCATAAAATTGTAAGGAGGCAACTATCACATAAAAGACAAATTTTTAAGGCTAGGACATATATAAAAATAGGAGGCAAGGCCTCATAAAATAATCAAAAGTGTTGGGACCTCTTGACCTTGGGTTTTGATAAGTATGGGAACACGTGCATAAGGAAGGTTGCACATGAATTACACATTATGTAGAGGCCATGGAAGAGGTAGATTAAACCAAGGAAGAGGGGAACATGGAAGAGTCACTACAAGCATAAAAAATTGGCATGGTGAAACATTCCCATCTGTTGATGATCATAAATCTCTAGAACATAAAAAATTGCATCGTCTCTTCTTTTTGGCCACTCTTTCCATCCACTAAATCTCTCCATCCATTTCCTCTTTGCCTATATATTCCCTATGCACATGTGTTTCATTTATTAGACTAAATCTTGATACTTTGACTATGTTCTGGGAAAATTACCACAATGGTTGTGTAACCATTGGTTTGGATTAATTGGTTGGCTTGCCACAAAAGGTTGTACAAGAAAATCAAAGGCCGAAATTGGTAAAGAAATACTCCACATTCCGTAGCCATTTATTTGCATCTCCCAAACCATTCATTGTGCTTGGACTTATTTGGTTTTATTT
This sequence comes from Torreya grandis, assembly GCA_037957365.1. Taxonomy (NCBI): domain Eukaryota; kingdom Viridiplantae; phylum Streptophyta; class Pinopsida; order Cupressales; family Taxaceae; genus Torreya; species Torreya grandis. Next base: position 698,741 of record JARHVA010005166.1, on the reverse strand, counting down.
CCTATCATATATATCCCTCATCTCTTATCATTCTTATAGTTGGAAAATCATTTACATGCACCTATTATTTATAATATATCAATAGACAACCTCAACACTATTGTTATTTCCACTTTTTTTAGTTTCATTTTCATTTTTGGAACATCTAATTTTGATTTGGTTTACCACAAGACAAAGTGCATTAACCATTTATATATTTACAATCTGACATTTCAGCTCTCCCTTCCTCTCTTTGATTTATCATACACTACATGAAAGGTCAAAGATTCTCACTCATGTTGTTAAAATAAAGTAGAGCAAGTTTGAGATTTATTTTACGTTAGTTTAGTAATTTTAGTTATGTTTTGTTGTTATTTTAAGTTCACATAAATCATTATCTCAGCTATGTTTGTGTCATCCATTTGAAGTTATGAAAGGTTGAGATAAGGCATTCCTAATGTCTCTATCTCATACTTGTCACAAACCATACATTCACATCTTTTATACTCCATGTAAGTTTTTATTTTGTCATTGATTTTTTTTTTTTCAATTTATACACATGTGTTTAATTTTATCACACTATTTAGTAGTTTCCTTTGTTGAACTAGGTGTTGTTTGGTGCTTCACAAAACTCAATTTCAGCCTTTATATTTGATGTTCACAAACCTTTATCTAATGAGAAAAGAATATCTTGGATTATTCTATTGTTCCATCTTAGTTTTATTTAGTTCAATTTTTTTAAAGCTTATTGTCTTTCATGTTTTGTTATTATTTCTAGATCATGTGTGTTTTTTTAGAATTATTTTAAGTGTATTTCTAGCCTGTAGTTCATCATTTTTGTCTTATAGTCCCCAATGCATTTAGTGATCCTTTCTTTGATGTCCATATTTTGTTATAGACATTTCTAACCAATTTTTTTTTCATGTTTTTGATTTGTTTTAGTCATTTTTACAGTCTTATTTCTAGTTTACCTTCATAATATTATAAAATTTTCATTTAACACCCCAACCAATCTAAATTTCCAACTCCCAACCCTTGATCTCTGATATTTCTATCTCACTCATTTATCTTAATTTGACCTTGGGAAGTTAAGTTCTTTGGGATGACATGTCATTTCACCTATATATAAATTATGGAGAACACGATGTGAAAGATATTATTTTTATTTTATTTTTTATTTTCCATCATTATCTCTCTTCAATTTGTTTCTTGAGTGTTTCCACACCCACCAAACATGTTAGGATCAGAGAGATCCTTAAGCCTAGCTGCTTTATCTAACATTAGGTGAGCTCTTGATCAAATATCCTTCGAGGATTGGGCACATGCAACTTCTCCAGCCAATATTTGTTGTCAAAATAGGGAAATTAAAATCCCTTCCTATGCTACCTTCTACCAAGGAGGAATAATCTTAGAGGAAATACATTCCTAGGATAGTGGCCCCTTTACTCCACATAATAAGCATGGATCCAATGATGTGAATTTCATAGGTGTTTGTAGTGAAAAGTATATTTTTATTCTCATGTCTCCCTATATTGAATTGCAAATGGAAGAATACATTCATTATATGTAAATTATACACCATCAACAATGTAAATATTTATTCAAACATGCTTCCCACCAAAAAATTTCAGCCTCAAAAGTTTATCATGGGGTTCAACCACCCCATATGATGTCTTTAGACTCCTTGGTAAAACCTTCTTTTTGACCTAAGGGGAGTCCAAGTCAATCAAACTTCTCACTATTTTAGGTCAATGGTGAGACCAATAATCTCATTTCTACCCTTGTGGATTGCATTTTAAATCTAGAGGCCAACTGTATTGCCTCTTCCCTTAATTTTGTAACCCATGGGGCCATGTCACAACTATCATGCCCTATTATTTAGGGATATATGTGTCCCCAATAGTTAGGTCAAGATTATTTTAATTGTGGTTGACCAACCACACCAAGAATCCCTATTAACATCCCTAGTATTAATTTTGGGTGTACTACTTTATGACCTCCTCAACAAGTCCCAAAATATTATCATATATTTTCCAAATCAGCTCCTTCATAAAATTATGTTTCTCATTATATGAATCAACCTCCACCTCTGGTTCAAGACCTTGTTATTTCATTTGGGTCATCTCAACCTGCTACATATCTTTCATTGTCAACTTTGAGTTATTCAACATATTCTCTCAATATTTCCATTTTTTTAGGAAAATATCTTGAGTAATGTAACGGGTCTCTTATCACGGATGTCAGGATCTTCTCTTGATCTCATCCTTTTCTTGATCTTCCCAAATTTAAAGGTGAAGGTGATGCCAATGCTCACATCAAATCTTATGCAATGGTTTTAGGGGAACTCTTACCCTACTATGCCATTATCACAAAAATATTCCCCCAAAACTTATAGGAAATTTCCTTAGAATAATAAAATTATTTTCCTTAATGATCAATCCAATCCTTTAAGAAGTACACAATAGAGTTTGTTACAATTTTTGACATGAAAAAGTTACTCTAAATGGGCATAAGATAATTTTTACATATCATACTAGAACTTAATGAATATATTTCCCATTTTGTCACTAGATGGCACCAGACTCTTTACTCTTCTGATATGCCCCTATATGGATTAAATTGACCTTTGAAATATATTTCTTCACTCCCTGAATAAGCAAACTAGAGAGGGTGTACAAAAATTTCCCTATATATCTTATGATGATGCTTTGGATAGTTCTATTTGAATTGATCAGACAACTATTGATAGTAGTTACATGACTTATGGTCCTAATGAGAAAATTACCATCCATAATCAAAATAATCAAAATAACAAGAGTTAAAAAAATAATAATCTTAGCCTAAAATTTATCAACCACAACTGAAACATAACCATATATTGGGTCATGAAGAATAACCAACCCAAATGCAAAAATGCTTAACCTGACAAAAACAAAAATAATGGAAACATAAATAATGGCACTAAAAACATGAACAATTCTCTCACCATTAATGCCATATATTTTCAAAAACTAATTTATCAAAATAAAAAATAACACCCAAATCAATAATTTCAACATGAAAAAAAATTTCAAAATTGAGGTCAATATCATAACCAAAATCAATATCAAGACAAAAATTGATAGCCAAACAACTTTTAAAAATTTGATTAAAATAGAATACAAAAAGAAAATGAACCCCATAAATATTCTTTTTTTTTCAAAAATTTGTTGGTCATGATATAAATTATTATAGATAAACACAACAAGTTCACTAGGATACTTCTTGTGGATCAAATGAAATTGTTCACCTATATGTTCTTTCAAACCACATTTGAAAATCCTCCTTAGAACTGACCAAGGCTTGTCTCCTCTCAAAATTCTAATATGTGAATAATAAGAACCTATTTTTAGATCATAAACAAGGAGAATGTATTTTTCCCAACCATATCACACCTCAATGTTCTAATATTACATCTTAAAAACCTATGACCACTACCAAAGTATCCTCTTCAAAAAACCCTAACATGGCTCATTTTCTTGGGAAAAAATGGAAAACCATGTTTAAGGCATAAAGGAACTTGATATCGATGAAGAAGTTAATGTCACTACTAGGACACAAAATTATATTTCTAAAACTACCACTTACTTTTCCATCTGCCATTGATAATACCATATGGGATTCTATATATATTAGAGCTTGTGATTTAGCTTTAGATCTCACTAAAACATTTTCCCATATTTATTTCATGGACTTGATAAAGAATTCTTTTGCTCATTGTTTTGATTTATTAGAAGCATAAGGGCTTGGCCATCTAGATAGTGTTACTCTTTCTCCCAAGGACCAAATAAATCATATCAATTTTTATGTTTACCCACCTAGCCAAGGCCATAGGGAAACATGATTATTATTTGATATGAAATAGTTTCATTCAAATTTTGAGATGTTATGGAAATAATATTATGCTATCTATCTCCAGGTTTGGGTTTATATAAATTATGTTAAAATAGCCATGATGGATGATAGGGTGATTGTGAACATTGTCCCAATTTATTTTCTATAAAAAATGGGCCATGGTGAGACCAACTACATCATCTCTTGTAATACCATTTAAGGGTGTGAGTAATATTGTCTTGTTGATCACCTTAGGGCCTAATAGTTTCCTATGAAGTTTTATACCATAGATGCGAAATTACAACATGATTTTGGGAAGGCCTTGTATTTAGAGGATAAATGAAATTCCATCCATGTCATTTTAGGGGATCAAATTCATGTATTTGGGAAGAGTTTATGTGGATCAAGGTGATCATAACCCATTTTATCTTCACCAAGGCAATCTCAAGAGGAAGATAGTGATGCACTCAAATTATCAATTTCCCTCAATTAATTTGGTCGAGTCTCCCCATTTACATCCTCCTAAGGAACCTCCTAAAGAGCTCATGACTGTGACCAAGTAGGTGTTTAAGGATGATTTTGAGGTACCTAGGGCATTTCCCATCATTAATATAAAGGAAGAACCTTTAATAGTGGATATCATTTCCACCAATACTACATCATGCATGGTAGAACTACTTAAAAGGATCAAACTTTGTTTCTCTCTTTCGATCATAATATTATGCCTTTCATATTTTAGTTAAAATTATTATTCACCAACAATATGGCTAAGCAAGAATCATTGCTATTGTTAAAAGGCTTAAAATTTAAAACATATTAGCCTTAAAAGACTCACAATTGATTGTAGACCAAGTATCTAGTGTTTATGAGATTAAATTAGAATATCTAAAACCTTATCATAATTATATTTGTGACATGGCTAAGGATTTTAACTTATTTTATATTGAGGTAGTTTATCAATAAGATAATCAACTGGCACTTTCCATAGCTTCTTCTTCATCCACATTTAACCCCCACACTCTATTAGGGTATTTTCCCATGTACCAAATAGAGTATTTGTGTCACTATGCTTACCCTTAATTATGAGTCACTATGTTATCATATCAGGAAAGAAAGATTGTGCACTCAACCAAGGTACAAAGAGAGAGAGACAACTAGGGTGCATTGGGTTAGTCATAGAATATGAAAACATAATTAATCATGATGCTTATAAGAAGATAATAAAGTAAATTAATAACTAGATATTTAAGGTAATAAAGAAGAATAACATATATGTCATTGGAAAATCCTATCACTAATATGAAATAATTACAACATAAACTTAAAGTAATATAAACATCCATATATGGTGTATTCACCCCTTTAATTAATTTTTATCATGTACATAAGAGTGGTAATAGAAAATCAATTTATTAATACACACATTTTCCATTTAATATATTAGGTTAACAACCATAATAAATATCAATCTAACACCAAGAACAATATACTCAACAAATCCAACAACTATCACCAATGACCCTAAACTAGGATGTAAGGTGGGATTTAACAGGTATAATCCACCACCTTGTTGCTGCATTGATTAATTATGCCTTCTATAATAATGCAAAAAATTTATAAGTAAAGTAAGAGATAATTATTTTTCATAAAATCTCTTAACTAATATAACCCTATATTTATTCCCTGTTGGCCTATATTTGCTCTAGCCATTTAAAATTGATGAATTCCATAACTATCACACTACTTAAAGATTAGTTCTCTTTGCCAACTCCCCTAGATAAGTGCTCCTAAAATTTCCCTATGTGGTTTGTGTAACCTCTTTCCCACTCTCTACACTTTGTGTTTTTCACCAACTATATTTTCATCTTTGGCACATGTCGAGACTTCAATTATATGGTCCATCTAATCAAGTGCTCCTTGTTTTCTTGGTACATATATGAAAAAAATTCTTTACACATACTTGATCTTAGTGGAAGTCTATTGGACTTGGTCAAAATTATGATAATGCTTGGTAGATATAATTATTAGACCCTATGCCTTAGCATACTACTATCCAAAATACTTTCACCTCTTGTACCCTACGCATTTTGGTTAAAAAAATCAGGTGAACACTTATATGCTTGGTCAAAATTGCATATAACATCATCCCACACTAATTATGTTGTCCATCCTTGGAAAAACCATCATTTACGCATGGATCATAAAAAAATATGGCTCAATTTTTTGTGCGTCATCTTTAAATAAAAAAATCTTGTAAGTGGGGACTAAATTACAAATATTCTATTTGGCATTTACATATACAAAATTTTTGGTGCAAAGGCTTGGTCTTTGCTCTCTTTAGAATTTTCCTTCACTACTTGAATATCTAAAATATAGCCATTGTATGCTTCCCAATTTCATCTAGTACAAGAAATATGAGGATTACACCCTATCTAAAAGAGTCCCCTCATTCTTAGGCATTCTTGTCACTCTCAATAAGGTCATAAATTATCAACACCCATCGAGTGCACAATATAACTATTGTTTGTTTATGTTATTTAATTGGTTGGTTGTACACAAATTTGTGTAGACAAAGCGCACAACTATGTAGATGACCTAATCCTCCAAGTTCTTAGTATGAAAATTAAATGTTTCTTCATATTTAATAAGCATGATATTTTTTTCATTTTATTTCATGTTTACTAGCACTTATTCAATGTCTTATTAGATGCATGGGAACCCAATCAATTATTGTATGCCCCTCAATGATATTTTCATTCTACACTCAAAAAAATAGATCCCATTCTCATGCACTCATGAGAGGAGGAATCTCACTAAATTCTCAAGATTTATTAAATACAATAGTTCAAAGAGTTAGATTACTCCAATTCTTTCTAGATCAATCTTAGTCTTGGCATTTCACACCAATATCCCATCCACACCCACATCTATTCCTTATGTAATGAAATTATTCTTAAGGTTAAGCTCCTTAGTTATAATGTGTTGGTTATAATATTTAATTATACCTTGCTCCACCTCGAATGTTAATTCTTCACCAAAAAAATATGAGTCTAGAAACTACATTTTTGTGATTTCCATAGGCATCTTCATTGTCCTTCCACTCCATTGTTCTTATGTTACTTATTGTATAATTATCAAGTCATAGTTTAGAAAATCATATATGTTTCTTCTTCACTACTACCATGGCAAATGGATTTTATTTTGGTGATACTATTCACCTTTGACCTCTTGTACAAACCCTTAATTAAGTTATTTTTCAATAAACTATAATTTTTTCTTTGGCTCTGAGCTTCAATGATCTCCAATGGTGGACATGCCCTTTAAAACTACTCTTATTTCTATTTTCGGCTGAATCTCACTTCCTATAGCCCAAATTTAGTTGGAAATGACATGATTTTCACCTTTAAACTGATTTTTTTCATTAAATTCATTTTAAACCTATAATTTCATTTAAGTTCTTATATTCCCTAAGGGTTTTGTTCATTCTTAAATTTTTAACTCTTGAAAATATTAAAATGTCAAGTGATGTACAAGGGCTAATTTATATCACATGTTGATTTCAATTTCCCTAATGATGCTTTCTATTTCATTTCTTTCACCACCACTAAAATTTTATCACCCATCTTACCTCATGGTAATGCCATCCTTGCACTACTTCCATTAGGCATGACCAATGCCTTTTTTACCTTCTTGTGTTCTTAGGCGTAGTGTGTAGTTCCACTTGTTCTTACTCCCATACCTCATATACCTTAAATATATGGATACTTCTTCATTTATGTGCATGAATCCAAAAAATTATCTAAATGATGCAAGCCTTTATTTTTAGCCTTCACATACTAATTATGCACATGGTCCTCTAACACATCAATTAGTTTATATTTTCATATTTTCCCTTGTGCATACTGAATGTCCTTCTATAAAAACCTCATTTACTCCATTCAATTTAGTTTCATGGATGTGTACAAATGTAAGATTTGAAAATAATTCCATTGCATTGACTGTTTATATTGATCATGGTGCAAGAGTGACGTATTCTACTTGCACATACACAAAACTGGCATAACACAATACTTTGTTAAAATTTGGCTCTTCTTAAAAAATAAAAGAGAACAAATGCATTATGATAAAAATGGCATGATAATTCCATCCCTAGAGATACTTAGAGGTATTCTAAAAGAGTCCCAAGGGATTCCTTGTTTGACTCAGTCAAATGGATTTACAAGAATGTCTACTTTATTCATAATCTACTGGGAAAAATAATATATTGATGCTTGTTTGTATAAAGAAAAAAAATAGAATGAAACTAGAAAGCAATATATATATATATATATATATATATATATATATTGCTTTCTAGTTTCATTCTATTTTTTTTCTTTATACAAACAAGCATCAATATATTATTTTTCCCAGTAGATTATGAATATATATTTGGTGTTACATTTTGTATACACCCTATTCAGATTAGTTTAATAAAAAATACAAACAAAAATTATTGAGCCTACTCCCATTGAAATGATTGGGTAACATTTAGGCACCCAAAGTGCATAATTTACATGCACTATTTTGGAAACATCATGATGTAAGGATCCATCCATAAAATGTGAATTTTTTTAAGATGCTTTACATGTCATGAGTCATAAATTAGAACATGTGCATCTTTATGTTATAATTTAAATTTGATGTGTTTATCATGCTATGCCTTCTATTATGAATTTGATATCCCTTGGATAGACTTGGCTAAAATATGTTTTTCATATAGCTTCATGAACTCTTAAATCAATGCATCTAGGGAATCCTTGTTAGCTAACTACCTAATGCATGCAATGCATAGTGATGGTACCAAAAATTCTAGATGAAAGACAAATTCTTTACCAAACATAATTTAAAATGGAGTAGACTTTTTGAGCATCATATAAGTTGTTCAATAGGGCCAAAGTATTTATAAGACTTTATCATCTTGATCCTTGCACTATACACTAAAAATATTAGTCAGGGTCATTCCCATAATTTTATTAATTTCCTCCACCATCTTATTTACTTAGGGATGGTATGGGGTAATGTTTTGGTGCACCACCATAAAATCAAATAATAAAATGCACACTGTCTCATTTATAGAATGAGTACCTTTAATAATTTATGAGTCTCAAAATGACACCCATATATGTTTATAATGTTTTCCTATAAAAATGTGCATCTATGGCTATAATATAGTTATTTTTTGGGGATACCTTTGCCCACTTAGTAATATATAATTTATCTCATTCTAGTCCTTAGCATGATATGGGAAATTGGTCTAATGAATCTGATAGCCCACTTATTGAATGGTTCTTGTGAAATGATTGGGATTTTTGGAATTATATCTCTTTTATTAGATTTCCCATTCTATTTATAGAAATTTTGCACTTGTGTGTGAAATTTTTAGCATCCCCATAAATAGTCATCCACTAGAGCCTAGAAATCAAATTCTGTGTGAACTTATGACTCCCTCGAGACCCTTATGCAAGACATTTGTGTTTTCATGTTTCATAACATAATGGGAAAAACCTCATAGTACCTAATATGTATGACTTAATACCAATTAATTGGTATGGGGTAGCATGGAATGTCAATTATTTCTTGTCTTTTCTCTTCTAATCACTTGGTATGACCCAAAAAGTTAGAAAATTTATGGCATCGAACAAGTCATTAGGCATCTTTTAGATCTTGTGTAGTTGTGCATCGATAACTCTAGCCTCCATATTATGCACTTATTCCCTTGAGTTTATGCATGATTAATGGTCTATACCATAATTATGTTTTATAGGTTTGACGACCACCAAAAACTAGAATTTCTAAAGCAATACTATCCATCTATATATTCTTCCATGCAATACCAGCTTGTTGAAAAAATATTACAATGCCTCATGATCCATTAACAAAAAGTGCATAGAAAGCAAGTATTTTAGAAACTTTAGAGTACATAAACTATCGATAACATCTCACACTCAATGGTATTATATTTTTGCATGATAATTGTTAACCCAGATAAATCAATATGGAAATGGAATGGAGTCTTTTAGTTAGGAAATTACAATATTATTGAAATTATGAGCATCTCCTTTAGTATATAAAATAATTCATGTTTATTTTATATCTAGATGAAGGAGCCATCCTTTTTCAAAATTTATTCCAATAGCCCAAAAATCTTAGCATCTTTCTAGAAGAACTTGTGATAGTACCCTTTGTGACAAAAAATTGCATGCACACCCATTTGAGTGTTCAAAAATTCAAGTTTCAAAATGATTGAAATCTTCATGAGATCAAAAATCATATCTTCCTTGTAGATAAAATGGGTATGAAAATACCAAAGGGTTTGTAGAAAATACATTTATTTAGGTTAAGAGCGATTTAAGCATTTGACACCTCGAACATTAATATTATATTTTTGAGTGATCCTTCACTAAGCCATAGAAAAATACAATCTTATAAGTAGACATGTAGTAAATTAGGAATAAAGTCCTTTTAAGTTATGACCACAATGTGCAAAGAGATCTCTGTCACATTTTCAACCCAAAAGGAACTACATTGTAAGTGAATGACCACAATTCATTGAAAATTTAATTTTAGGCTTATCCTTTTATTCAATTTAGATTTGATGGTAATTATAGAACCCATTAGTGATTGTATAAATTTAGTAACCAGTGATTTCCTTTGGGAATGGGGCTAGAAAGGGATCATATGTGTGTGTGTGTGTTTGTTTAACAAGGGAAAGTCCATATATATTTGGATGTGTCCATCTTTTTTCAATATGATCAACATCAAACTCACCCACTCTAACTCATCAATTGTGTAAATGACCCCATAATAAGCATATTATCAATTTATTTCTTGACCTCAGCACAAGCATTGAGATTCATTCTATAAGGTATTTTCTTAACCAAACTTGTGCATTCAAAGATTTTGATTTTAATTTCCACTAAGGAATAGTGTACAATCATCCTTTCCTTGTGATTACAAAGAAAGATATCCTCAACTTCGCGTAGTATTTTAACTACCTTTACCAACTCTTCATTTATCTAGTAGTCTTTAATGGTCACAATTTTAGGCTTGTCTTTGGTAACTATGTTGAATTTATTGGTTTTCAAAGATTCATTATAATAAATTTTCTTATCATTCCACACATATAAAATGTTGTGCTCCCCAATTAAATTATATACATTCAAGTGATCCAAGTCATCATCAAGTTTATTTTCTTATACTTTGAAGATAACCTTATACTTGTTGAATTTGAATTAAAAATTTCAATTTATCCATACCTCACCATCCTCTTCACTAGAGTCTCTATTCTCACTATTAAATATTTGAACAACTATGATATGCCACGATTTTTTTGTGTGCATATTTTTCATGCACTCTTCCATGATAGTCTTATATTCCATAACAAATATACACATCCACTGTAATCATTTAAAAATTTCATGATTAAGAGAGGAAAAGGAAAATGTGTGAATGAAATCCACTTTTAGCATTTCAAATATAGTTGTCTCCCTCTTTGTCTCACTAATGATATACCATGCATGTGCCCAAGTTTTTATTGTGTTGTAAAATGTATGAACCCATAGCTAAATAGATAATCTTCACTCTTGTTTAGTTTTATTCACAAATTTTCAAATTTTTTTAGGTGGATAATATCCAATACATCTATAAAATACATGCCTAATGTTACTATGCTCAAATAATGTGTAGATTGAAACCCTTCCCGCATCCCAGGTAGGTAATGAAAGTTTATGTGTCAACCACTAACATGCAATAATGACTTTTCAAGTATAAATAATAGAGAGTAAATGTTTATTTTTTTGGGTAATCATCCGTATAGGTCATTTAAATATGCAAACATACATGTTAACACATCATAGTGATGAATTTTGGAAATACTAAATTGGGACTTTCTTTTTACCTTTTACATAATTAACCTTAGTTCCCATTGAGTATTTGTATTCAATGGGTTATTTAGGTCTTGCACTCACATTTACACATTTTTTCCTAATAACTTAATAATAATTTTGGATCCATTGATCACATGCAATACTCATGGTATCTGAAATTGAGATTAGATATTCTAGTTGATAATTCAATCATCTTGAAAATGTTCCATCCCTTGCTTAGTGATGTTGTAAATCTAGTTAATTTATTCATCTATGTACACAATTTCAACATATGTGGGCCCATGGTTGTTATCAAAAGGAATTAACACACACTGGTCCCCATTTTTGAAGCTCATATAACATTTTAAAACCACATATTAACATTATTTTCAAAACACCAGGGTTTTTTGAGTAAAGCTAGATAGTTTTCTACCTCTATCAACTCAATAACCTTAATACTAACATTAAGATTAACTCCAATGATGTTTACAAAGATATTATTTAAATCCCTATCAGTTGCATGCATGTATTATTAGATATGAAAAAGACACGAGGAGAAGATTTTAACATTGGACTCCCCACTTTTCACCATGCTTCCTTGATGGGTATGTTAGGAATTTAACTTTTACATTTAGGTATTTACCAAGAGGTAAATAGAATATTTGTGAGTTAGTTAGTATTTTTTTAATATCAAAATATTGTTATAGAATAATATTATGATAATAGATTAAATAATTATTTTGATATATTGTTATGAGTTATAACAATATATCGTATATAGTGTTTTGCTTAGTCATAGGGATTTTGGGTGAGAAAATGATGGATAAATAATCTCCATAATTATAGGAATGATTTTCTATATAAATGTAATATCCCATAAGCAAAAATATATAGAATATAATATTATTATCTGTGAGATTAACATTTTCTATGCATTATTTGTGATCAGCTCTCTCATTTATTATCATTGGCATCAGAGCAAGTTCACCATTAACCATGAGAGTCATATGCATATAACTTAGTTTTATTTAAGGAATTAGTAGTGTATTGTGTAAGTGGTTAGGCAATGTGACCATTCATTAGTCATCCCTCATAGCTCTCCTCTACTACCTTTCTCATCATGCCATCAGAGAGTGTAATTTCTATTCGAGATAGCCAATAATTTGTTGGCTGTAGTTGATGTACATGGAGAAAATTTGCATTTAGGTCAGTTTTTTAAAGTTTTTACTATACATTAGAATTTGCATTGAGTTTGGCTTCTATTCTAATCTTTCACTGCTATCCACTAATGTTTCTCCATGGAAAGTTTAGTGCAAACATAAGTTGGGTCAACACGGCTTCACCCATAGCTTAAACATTATGTAATTATTCTCTGGTGTGTTCATTCCAGTCACGCTATACATCTTATCATTAAATAATTATTTTTTCATGTAGATTAATGACCTCTACTATGTTAACAGTTACCCAAACTATGCATGTTCATTATTTGAGTATTCCAAAAATTTAGTGAGCTGTCAGTATTCTCCATGCAAGTCACATTAAAAAAAAAATGGGTTAAAGTCAATGTTTATGATTTCGTAGTCTTTAACTAGTGTCGGCTAAATGTATAAACAAAGCCAAAGCCTTTTTTTTCTTGCCTAATATCTTACTTAGCAATTTAATAATACATTTATAATTAGTTCAAATTATAAATCTAATATATAATTTTTTCTTTGGTCTTTATGGTCCATAGTGTTTCTATCTATGTGGTCTATCATTGTTATCCATTTTGATGTATTTATGTAAATCCAATCTTTAATTGGATTGTGCATCATCAAGTCCATTCTTGTGAGTGTCATAATGAAAAAAATTGGTCATATTGAAAAATTTGAGGGTAAAGACTTCCACACATGGAAAGTACGAACACAATTGTTTCTAATCAACAAAGACCTATGAGATATTATTGATGGAAAAGTGAAGAAACAAAAAGATGTAGAGGAAGCAGTTAAATGGGATAGTAAAGATCAAAAGGTTAAAAAAATAATTGGATTAGGGATATTTGATGCTTACTTTCATCATATAGAATTATCTAAGTCCACTAATACAATTTGGAAATCACTAAACAAATTATTTGGTTCTCAAGCTAGCCATGCAGTGATAGCATTAAAGCAAAGGTTGTTTAGTCTCAAGATGGAAGGAGACAACATGGTAAAGCACATTAGTAAGTTTTGATCTATCACAAATTAGTTAGCTAGAATTAAAATTGATGTTCATGATGATGATGCAAAAGCTATTTTATTGAATAGAATGCCGACTAGTTACTTTAATAGGGTTTTTACATTAGTAAAATTAATCTTAGTTTAGAAGATCTCATTTCTTCTTTACTTGAGGAAGAAAAAATAACTATGATTGTTGAATCAGAGGAAACTATAATGTATGGTAGAAACAAGAAATAAAAGGGATTTATTAATAAAAAATTCAAATAGGGATCATCTTCCAAAAGTACAAGAAAATAACTCACTTGTTACTATTGTAAATAACCTGGTCATATATCTACAAATTGTAGGAAAAGAGCACAAGATTTACTAGATGAAAAACTACATGAAAATACCATTGCCAAAGATGAAGAGGAAGAAAATGAAGAAAAAATAAATACTGCTAACACAGATAATGTAAGTGATGAAGATTATCTTTATTAGATAATTTTCCACTGGAGGCAAGAGGCTACATGGAGGATGGAGGTCTTTTGATGACCTCTCATTAGGCACCATCGATAAGGCTGTAGTACTGAATTTGGGGCCATGTTTTTTTTTAGTTTTGTATGGTGTGTTTATGTAGACACCGAAATCGTGTCTACTCCCTTGGTCATCCTCCTTGTCTCCCCTTCGTCCCCTTAGCCCACTTCTAACCATGCCTAACCTATGTCTTATTAAGTTAAAATAAACACTTATTTTAAATTAATAATTCTTTTCTCCCTCTCCCCTTGCCACCTCTCCTCTCCTTGGATTCTTTGCCCTTGGATACCCTCATTTATCACCCTATGACCTATTCCAACTTCCCCTCCACTAATCCTCATGTTTATTTATCCACCTTCGATCGTTCTCACACGACCAATTGACCCAGGCAGTTGGAAGAACGGGCAAAAGGCTAATTTTAGCCTTTTTGCCATTATTCCAGCTACCGACATCGGTTACCTTTCAGCCGACGCCGGTGGGATCGCTGACGTCGGTTGCTTAAGACTAGCCTGAAGGTGATTTTTGGTCTCCCTGAATCTTTCTCCGTGGTCGAAATGACAATCACAGAACCGATCAGTGAATCAATCAATCCTCTTCTCTCCCAACTGCTAATCCTTTGGCTACAGGTACTAGACCTCTCCCTTCCTCTCTCAGGTACTCAACAAATTTCATTTCAATATTTCTTTTAGTATATCTGTCATTTAGCCTACTGCCCATTTGCAATTCAAGTAAGCATTTGCTTCTATTTTCATTTCAATTTTTAATCATTTCAGTCTTTTATCATTCTACCTTTTATCAGATATTATTTTTATCAATCAGTGGGTTGACATCCCTCAAGGAAGTCTTTGTACTTCTGGGATCAAGCTTTTACTTGGCAACCCACCATCTATCCATCTAACGCCTTCTCTGTTTAAGTCTCTTTCTTCTACAGGTGTCATCCTCCACAACCAAAGAGGAGTTCCTTCTGTCGTCTGGATAACGGTGCACAAGACTATATCTGGGTATCTTCTAGCCCTAGACCATTTCTCTTAGTTTTTTACTTCTTCTTTTGAATGTAGAAAGCGAAAATCGTATAGAAATAGTTTATTTTCTATGTGTGACAAAATAAAAATAGAAGAATAATTCCTGTTCATGATATGTTCACTTGTGTGCATTCCTTTGTAACCCCTTTCATAATAAAATTATATAATATTGATCAAAAATAAAATTGTAGCAATCATGGTGTGAAGGTTTTTGGTAAACCAAAAAGACCAATTTTGTAAGGTTTTTGGTAAACTTGTGAAAACAAATTGTGTAAGGTTTTTGGTAAACTTGTGAAAGGTTATTTGTAAACCTGCAAAACCAATTGGGTAAGGTTATTGGTCATAGCTAGATAAAACCATCAATGAGATGATCAAAAGCACATAGAGGTGACACACTAAAATAAAAAAAGAGATATGTTTTAGAATGTAAAAACTAAGGGGGGGGACTGTTAGGAGTTTAGCTTTTACATTTAGGTATTTACCAAGAGGTAAATATAATATTTATGAGTTGGTACTTGTTTAATATCATAATATTTTTATAGAATAATATTATGATAATAGATTAAATTATTATTTTGATATATTGTTATGAGTTATAACAATATATCGTATATAGTGTTTTGCTTAGTCATAGGGATTTCGAGTGAGAAAATGATGGAAAAATAATCTCTATAACTATAGGAATGATTTTCATATATAAATGTAATATCCTTTAAGTAGAAATATATAGAATATAATATTCTTATCTATGAGATTAACATTTTCTATGCACCATTTATGATAGACTCTCTCATTTATTATCAAGGTATATTAACCTATAATTTAATGTGAATCAAAATTTCACACATGACCCATGTTTTATCAAAATTTGGTAAATATATGAATTGATTACTTAATTAGACAAACTTGCTGCATAAAATCGTAATGCTATAGATATGCAATAAATCACACAAAATGATTTTAAAATTGCAAAATTTGGAAAGATGTTAAAAGGAGAGATAAAAAAATATAAATTAATTAGATAGAAATTTAATAGTGTGATTGAGAAAAAAAAACATAAAACTAACTGAGAGGCTTTTTGATGATGTTATGAATCAAGAATAGTGTTTTAATTAAATCTAAGGCAAGGCCACTGGAATTAGATAGGGAAAACCTATGTTTTTATCCTTAGGGTGCACCAATTTCCTTTGAGTAATTTTTACTTACGATGTATATGACAAGTTTTCTTCACTTGTGTGTTCTATGAGATTGTGTGGGAACTTTTGATCTAGTTTGAAAACCACTATGTGTCTTCTTCTTCACTTGTAATCCTAGATCAATTTGAATGAATAAAATAGAAAAAGTGGTTAAAGATTGAATTTATGGTAGACCTAAACATCACTTTTGTTGAGTTCTAATTACATACCAATACTTTGAAGAGGGATCAAAATCCATGTAGTTACCCCATTCTATGGTGGTATGTGTGAAAGAATAGTTTAATGCTAAATGCCGATGCAAGCTTAGTGTATTTATGTTCTTCAACCATAAATTGTGACCTTTAGAAGTGCATAAAGACTTAAAAAATGGATAATAGGGTTGTATGGACTATGTATTTGTAAAAATAAATGGGTTTCTCTCAATGTGCAACTAGACATCTTAGTGATTTTTCTTGATATGAGCCTCTTGGTGCAGAATTACTAGAAAATGTGGATTTATAATAATAAATTAAGAATTCATTCAAATGAGGAATGATAAACATATGGGATGACCTATAACATGAATTTTAATTTGATAAACTAGCTATTATTTGGTGGAAGGAAGTGGTCAATAGAACTATATAGAACTGGGAGTGGGATAGTCCAAATGGAACAACCTTGTTTGAGAAGAAAAAATAACTAAGTTGGAAGTATGGATTAGTTAGGGGATAATATTGATCTATTTTTAATGAGTAATAAATTCATTTTGAGATCATTAGTTTCTTAATGGGAATGGGCCATCCACATAGAAAGTGAATGAAGGGCAATCAAGGACCATGGAATGAGACATGAACTAAGTACATATAAGGAGTGGTCACAAGTAAGTTTTTTAAAATTAAATGTTAATTTATGTGTCTAAATTTACCCCCCATTTATTAAAGTAATGAATCAAAGAAAAATTAATAGAGTAAAAGGAAAAGTGCGTACTTGAACTCACTGATAAAGAATAGTCTTGAAAGTAGGCCATAACACTAAACTATGTTCCATGCAAACCTGCAATAAAACATGTATAAAATTAGTCCTTAATTAATACATAATAAATAATTAAAGACAAATAAACTTATATATCTAATTTCAAGGAAGGTATACACCTGATTAGATATGCAAACCATTGTGTTTTTTGATACAAAAGAATAGTGACTGTAGAGGGTATGACCCTTGGAGATTTATTATTTATTGAAATACTTGGATTGGAATGTGCATGCCCTATTATTTAGTGAAAAAAGAGTGTGTTTAAGAACTCAAGGTATGATTAACTCCATCATCACATACTTAGGGTGGGTAGAGTAGCTTGGAATCCATATATGAATTTTTAATAGATTATTCTAATGCAAAAATAAGTGGAAAAGGTGAACCAAGTGTTGTATAAGGAATAAGGTTTATTTCTAGTTCAAAAGATAGTATGATATGAGTCTAGTTTATAAAGTGTAGAGAATGACAAATATTGCCACTGCATTTGCAAAATTGGTGCAAAATTGAGCAAGAAGGTGGTCATGTGCCATGCACATATGTTAAATCTAATATTTGGGTGTATATATTTCTATAAATAAGTAATATTAAGTAATTTTATAATCAAAAACATTTGTGAAAATATTGGCACACTTACCACACATGATTTCCCCATTTTGATAAAAATCAGAGACAAACCTATTTTAAAAAAAATGGAAACCTATTTCTGATAAATACTATGATTGATATGTAGATTGAGTGACACTTTGAGAATTGTGTAAAATTTTATTTTATAGCTACTAGGATAACAACACACTATTTTGGCCATAGTTGACATGTGCCCTTGTTCAAATGGAGTGTTATTTGCTAAAACTACTTTTTGGGTGATTTTTGGGTATAGATCATGATCATCTATGTAAAACCTACTAATTTATAACTCTTTTTTATATTATTATAGATTAGTATCTAATACAAGCTATTGTATATGCCCCATATTTTGATTTGAGTTGTGAATCATGTGCAATGACTTAGCTCAAAATAAAAAGTTATGAGATAGATGTGAAAATATTCAAATTTGAATAGTAATGATATCATTAAGAACATGAAATCACACACACACACACACACACACACACACACACACACACACACACACACACACACACACATATATATCAAAATAGTTTAATTAGATGCATGTGGAGACAAGCATACATAGTGACATTGTTAAGATAAATGTTAGAAATGAGGCATGCATATAAGTGATCAAAATTATGTGTTGAAGTTGAATATAATACTTAAAAAGGGATGCATGATATTGATCATGGAATTAGTAAATAGGGAAGATTCATTATGTTCATCATGACATCAAAAATTGATCAACTAAGTGTCCAAGCCATGAGTCACACACACAAAGAGTACACACTATAGAGATGGATTACAAAGATTGTTATATCAAGCATTAGTCATGAAAACTCTATAAAATGCATAAAAACATAACAAGCTAAGCCAACCTATTCAAATGGGTATTTGCAAATCATAATAAAGAACTATTGAAAGAAAGCATACAAAATACCTTTCCAAGAGCATCCCATCATACAAATGTAGATCAAAACATGATTTTCCCCTTGATTTGGTGTTTAGGTCTTCATCAATAATGCAAGGCAAAGCTCCTCCATCATCTCAAGAACACCAACTAAACTATTCTCATGTATGAAATCAATGTTATGCCCATTAATGAAGCTATCCTATTATAAATTAAGCATAATAAACACTACTCACAAATGGCTTGGAGAGAGAATTATGCATAATAAGTTTACATAATTGAAGCTTAAAAATGGTGGTCTTGGCCCTCCTATTTATATATTTTTGATATTGATTAGAATCAACTATGACCATCCATCTTGAGATCAAGATGTGTGGCCATGGATTAATCTAATATTGGATTATTAATCCATAAATACACTCATAAATATTTGGGAATAAGAGGCATTAAAGAGGCATAGGAGGCCATAAACCTAATATTTATTGCATTTATGGATAATGGATGCCACCCCAAAAATGATGTCACCTAATGATGCATATATTAACAATCAATTTCCAATAAAAAATCTTCAATAACTTTCATGGAATTCTCACTTAAGCTCATAATTTGGTTTAATTTACCTAAGTGAGATTAATCAAATTTAATGTAATTATTTAGAAATTGGTTGCACACCATTGATGGCCTAGAGGCAATAGAGAAAGATTCAAAAATTACATTATGAACATTGTATTTCACACAAAAATATTACTATATTATTTTGAGATCATTTTTACAAAGCACGTGAAAATCTTTATAGGCTTTTCACTAGTGGTTATAGGATGCAATTAACTTTTATGTGAAACCAAATTTATTAAAAAACAAATTAATTAAAACATTAAAATAAAAACTAATAAAAGACTTTGGATCATAAACCCAACAAACTCCCTCTTGATCTAAAGGGGTATAGATGATGAAGATTTGGAGCTATGACTATGAAGTCATCAATAAATCTCTTCTACATCTGCAAGCTAGCACAATGTACATCATAGTACTAATCAAAATTAATGCCACTCCATAAAAAATCCTACCATGTGAGTTATGTCATAGAAGGTTGATGAACATGATCAAAGCCTGCTCATCCCCTATGATCATTGTATCGTACTATAGTAGAACCTGATCAAAGCCTATCCAAATACATCAACCCAAATAAGGTCCCAAATAAGAACCTATCTACGTGATCCTCTAATACTCTATATGACACATCTCTCAAATTCTCAATAATCACCAATATCACATGCATGCCTTTACTTAACACTCAAAATGATAGTAAATATAATGTTGACTTATACAACCACCAATGATTGATCAAAGGCCACTATGCAATATATTCTCCCCCTATCATATGATAGGTGAGAAGCTGTGCACCAAGAAAATCAAAATCAACTAGCATTGCCTATTCCATGTCATGAAGAGAAAATAAGAGAAAGCCAAAATTGGAAAAAACTAAAAGAATAAAACTACTGCTACCAAAATTGCTATTCAAGCATGATCCCAAACTCTAAGTGAATAGCTAATTGGAGAAGGGAATAGTCCTCTAGCCTCCAACTGATCCTCTAACCTCTAGTTGGCTTTGTTTATCCTGTTAGATCCTTAGAGACTTGTAAATGCTGAAATGTAACACCATCATCATTGACAAAACAAGTGGTGGGACACGTCATTATAATCTTAGTTTGGTGTATATAATGTATTTGAAGAATTTTTTCAAAGATAGGGTGTCAAATTCTACTGATAATACACTCGTACAACCTTCATTCAATACATTTGGCATAAAAATCACACAACAAGGATCCAAAATATAAATTTGACCATTTTAATGTTTCTAGAATGTTGAAAATCATAAAGATCACTTGATCACACAACCACCTTTTGACTACAAGAGTCACAAAAATATCACAATTACACCCTTATATCATCAAAGTCATTTTACAAAGCCTTTGAAAAAAGAATATTCTCTTCAAAAATCATATACCAAAAAGAAAAGATTCTTCCAAAGGGAGATTAGAACCCTTGACCTTCTCATTACAAAGATTTTCACAAAATAAGCCTTTTCAATTGCTCTAAGAGCATTTACAAGCCATAAAAATAAAAACTTATATATAAACTAGATTTTTGCTTTGTGTGAATATAAAAAAATTACTTGGGTGTGGAAAATGATTTATCCATGGTTGATTTTTCCAAGTAAATTATAATGCTTGCATAGTTTGATTGGGATCCATAAAACCTATAATTTTTGAAAAATAAAACTAGAAACTTTACCAAATATATATATTTTTTCTTGAGTCTTCAATGCTTTTCACAAATTTCTAACGCCATGGTGTTAGGACCTGGAAGCACACAGTTGATCACCTTGTATGAGCAACTAAATGCAGAATTTAACCAGAAGTAACAAGTAACTAGAAATTCAAAAATAACACAGAATATGAGAGACAATACCCAATTGTATTAATACTCTTCCAGAAAAGAAATTACAATGAAGAGATGCCACACTCTTCCACACCTTACACGCTTCCCACACCAAGTGTACAGTAATTCACCTTCAAGAGTTCACTCTCTCAATTACGGTCCCAACACACAACTCAAACACAGAGTTGGTGTTCACCTCCAACTAGTCAATATCACTACTGCCAGTACACAAGTACTCCACATACTCCATAATCGAGTACACACCATACTCCAAGTAGATCTCCCCTGATCTTGCTACCTGTTGTGTTGCTAATCTCCCTGATGTTGTTGCCACCTACAGATCAACTTGGTTTTGTAACACCTAAAAACCTAGACCGTGCACACACACACACACCTGCAAATCAGTGATCTTACTTACCATGTAGATCTCACCTAATCTTGTTATACTGCAGATCAACTTGGCCTTGCACACCTATCGATCGAGATCATACACACATGAAGAATCCTTATAATTCTCCAAACCAACACCCCTATAGATCTCTACCAGATCTTACAACAACCTATAGATCTACCTGATCATACACACTTGGCATTATGGCACTAGGAGGAACACACCTTGCTCTCTTCACTCTGAAGGAGCTAACCTTTCTCTCTCAACTAGCACACCTATACAATATAGCCCATGAGTCTATTAAATAGATACCATGCAAACAATAATTAGACATCCAATTACAATAATTAGATTTGCAGCTCCAAGACTAAAATTAGCCTTTAACATACAAATAATTGGTTCATTAACAAACTATTTGTGAACTAGCAGTTCTGGAATTGCACAGGTGACCGATGTCAGTCCCTGTCTGGCTGGAGATGACTGACGTCAGCTGATCCCTGACTGATGTTGGTTGCTCTGCTCACTAGATATGACTGACGTCGATTGCTTTGCACTCAACAACCTCTTGTTTGCATCTTGGTGAAGCTTTTAGCTACACAACTTAACAATCTCCCACTTGGAGATAAACAGTTGCACCTGTACTTGTACCTGTACACTGTCTAATTTGTTTCCTAGCTTGTATCCCTCTTCAAGCTCAATCTTGAAGACCAACCACCACAAAACTTATGGTGCACCTCCTGTCATCCAAGTAACCTATCGCATCTGCATCTATAAACCCATGTAGAAAAGATCTTGACCCTGCATCGCATGCAAACCTGCTGCTGGTCCATCTCAAATACCTGAGAATCCACTAAACTGCACTCCAGTGCTTCTTTCTTGGATTGGCTCCAAACTTGCTGACAACTCCCACTACATGGGAAAACCTAGGTCCAGTACGCATGTAATTAACCTCATCATGTGAATTAGGACACTGTTCATAGAACTGTCTAACCCATCGACGTGCTAACTGGTTTCAAACAATCATCTGGAGACAAAATCAACCTGTGATCTTTCATGTCTCTAGAAACACACTTATGCCAAAGAATTTCACTTCTTCAAATTCTTCATGACATACCTCTGAACTAACTTTACCTTTAGCTCAGATAAACCCTACATGTGTGACCCTGCAATAAGCATACACACAACATATAGTAATAGGATGATGTTGCAATCATCACCCATCCTGGTAAAGAAACCACAATGGTTACAATGACATTGACTAAAGCCATGCTTTGTCATCCACCTGTCAAACCTATACCACTGTCTTGGAGCTTCCTCAAGACCATATGATCTGGCCTTCCATCTCACGTGTCCATTCTCTCTATTCTATAACCAAGGAATCCATTCATTTTTTAGTGCTTTCATACTGCCTAGCAACCCTACCAAATCTCCCGTTTAGTTTTACATCCTAGGAATCAAATTCCTCATTCATGCCATGCTCCCACTGTTTCCTAGATCCTTCCTACTCTATAGTGAGCAACGAGTATAAAGAAGAGGAATAATGAATTTGAGGCTTACTTACCCTTTCAATCCTCCACATGGGCATTTGAGACTCCTTGACAACTTATTGTCTACCCAAAATCCATTCCAGTGACCGATGTCGATCACCACCCAGTTTGCATTCAATCGATGTCGATTCCATGTGACTGACCTGACTGCCAACGCCAGTTCCCTGACCGATGTCGGTCACCACCTACCTGACACCACTAACTATGCCTGTCTGCACATGACCGACATCGATGCTTGCTTGTTCGATGCTGGTTCTTCCTGACCAATGCCAGTACCTGTGTTCTCTTGTGAGTGATGACTTTTTACCCACGAGCTCTCTTTGGATCAAAAACCCTGTCCAAACTTCCCTGCTCAGAGTTACTCAGCCTTCTCCACTGATCTCTATCTATCATCTCCTCCATGAACACCAAGGCTTTCTAGTTTTTAAGTCTATCAAAGACATCTGACTTCCTCTTAAGAACATGCATCTCCTTCTTGCTCATGTGACCAAGCCTACAAAGCCACATCTTCACAATAGAAGAAGAATCAGTAATATAAGTAGATAGATAAAGGATACCTACTTTTTTACCACTTGCTAATTCAAGTGCATCCACTGTGAGAGTTTTTGTGCATCTCTCATCACCTAACTTTCTTGAAGAAATTAGCCACATCTTTAAGACTGGGACCTGCATGACCTCTTTCAACACCCATGTGTTGGCCGTCTATAATTTCAGCCACACTTCCCCTTTGCCAAAACTTTGACAAGGCACACTAGCCCCTAAATAAATCTTTCCAAAGTCTTCAAGGACCTTAACATGGAAAAATACTCTATTTCGGGCTACATGGAAAGAGGCAACAAAATCTATAACACAAGATTCTACTTTATCCAAGGAACATACTAGAGCATCCTATGCAACAACACCTGCAACATCTGCTTCTTCAGTTCCTTCATGCTGATCTTCTACCAACCAACAATATTTCTTTACCTGCTCTTTCTTTCCATAACACCGTAATTGACTATTCTTGCTTTTGAATTCCTCCATAATTTCTTCTACCATTACTATACTCCCACTCAATCAAAAACCCCTGAGAGTGACCTATAATCAAATACAAACCTACTCCCTGTAACCTTAGCTCTGATACCACTTTGTTAGGACTTGGAAGCACACAATTGATCACCTTGTATGAGCAACTAAATGCAAAATTTAACCAGAAGTAACAAGTAACTAGAAATTTAGAAATAACACAGAATATGAGAGACAATACCCAATTGTATTAATACTCTTCCAGAAAAGAAATTACAATGAAGAGATGCCACACTCTTCCACACCTTATAGGCTTCCCACACCAAGTGTATAGTTATTCACCTTCAAGAGTTCACTCTCTCAATTACGGTCCCAACACACAACTCAAACACAGAGTTGGTGTTCACCTCTAACTAGTCAGTATCACTACTACCAGTACCACCAATCATTATCACTACTGCCAGTACACAAGTACTCCACGTACTCCACGACTGAGTACACACCGTACTCTAAGTAGATCTCCCATGATCTTGCTACCTATTGTGTTGTTGATCTCCCTGATCTTGCTGTCACCTGAAAATCAACTTGGTTTTACAACACCTGCAAACCTAGACCACGCACACACACACCTAAAAATCAATGATCTTACTTACCATGTAGATCTCACCTGATCTTGCTATACCGTAGATTAACTTGGCCTTGCACACCTGCCGACCAAGATCATACACACATGAAGAACCCTTCTAATTCTCCAAACTAGCACCCCTGTGGATCTCTACCAGATCTTGCAACAACCTACAGATCTACCTGATCATACACACTTGGCACTGTGGCACTAGGAGGAACACACCTTGCTCTCTTCACTCTGAAGGAGCTAACCTTGCTCTCTCAACTAGCACACCTATATAATACAACCCATGAGTCTATTATATAGATCCCATGTAAACAATAATTAGACATCCAATTACAATAATTAGATCTGCAACTCCAAGACTAAAATTAGCCTTTAACATGCAAACAACTGGTTTATTAACAAACTATTCATGAACTAGCAGTTCTGGAACTACATAGGTGACCGATGTTGGTCCCTATCTGGCTGGAGATGACCGACGTCAGCTGATCCTTGACTGATGTCGGTTGCTCTACTCACTGGATATGACTGACGTCGATTGATCAGATCGACGTTGATTACTCTGCAACTCAGCAACCTCTCAACAACCTCCTATTTGCATCCTGGTAAAGCTTTTAGCTCCACAACCTAACACACGACTGCTTTGGAAAATTCTAAAACTAGTTAATCACTCCTCTTGGCCATATAAATTAATATTAGGATATATAATTTAAGATTTGGCTTTGTTTAAGACTGTCAAAAAGATTTTTGATGAAGTAAATCTGATTTTAGAATGCTGGGGCACTGCGAAGTCCATACAAGTTCATTTATGGGATTGAAAAACTCAAAAAAACATATGTGATAACATCTCAAACCATTTTGATTTTAGATTAAAACTTTTAGTAATTTAAACACAACAAAAGATTGACCAGATGGATTTTTAGAAAAATAGAGATTGTACTTGATTAGGGTAGTTTTTAGATTTGAAAAATCCATAAAAATGGTATTTTGGCATAAGAAAGGGTTTGAAATTTTTTAATTCATCAAACTAAAGCTTGAAAATCATTTCATACTGATGAAAATTGAAGGATTTAAATATAATGAAAATTGCAAAGCTTCCCCTAGCTCATGGCCGTACAATATAGGTTTATTACCATGCATACCAAAGTAAAATATTTAAATTTTTTAATATTTTGAGATTTTTTCAAAATATTAACCTTATATCAAAGTCACATAGGGCATACCACATGTGTTTTTCTAGAAATGACTTCACGTGAGGCTTCTTTATATCTCCATGAATAAATATTTCACCTTTGCTTTCACCCACATTCATCGTGCTATCAATAACTTGGCTCTAATACCACTGATGGCTCATGGGAAATAGAGAAAGATGCAAAAATTACATTGTGAACATTGTATTTCACACAAAAATATTATTATATTATTTTAGAATCATTTTTACAAAGCACATGAAAAACTTTATAGGATTTCAATGAGTGGTTAAAGGATGCAACCAACTTTCCCATGAAACTAACTTTATTAAAAAATTAATTAATTAAAAACATTAAAATAAAAACTAATAAAAGACTTTGGATCATAAACCCAACAACCATTAATCAAACTAGTTAGAATGCCAAATTACTAGGTCATAATTTGATTGGAGAGAAATTAGAAGGCGATGTTAGTTGTGTATGGAAAGCTATCCCATTTATGACATTATCAACATAAAATAACACATGCACATGTCATGTGCTTCTAAATTAGAATAATATAGTGATCTAGAGCACCAAAATGCATTTTCATCATTTTGATTCAGATTGATTTAATAAAAGTTAGTAATCACATAAAATGCATTTCCCCATTTAAAGAAACATTAGCCTAAATCAACACTTATATACAACAAGATCAAACTATTTAGCATGTTTAAGTGATTTTGGCCTAAATTGTGCATTTCACAAATTTTGAGTAAGATTGATAATTTCAACACGATGGTGTTAGGAATTGGATGTCTACATTTCCCCCCTATTTGAGAAGGCACAATGAGACATTTAGATGTAGCAACATCTTTTCAAAGAAAAGGAGTTCTCAAGAAAAAATTGGAAGGAAATGACCCATGATGCCCCCTCAAGAAAACATACTAGGATGAAAGAGAGGGATGGACTCTCAAAAAGAGAGAGAAAGAGAAATTAACCCATGGGATATATTAAATCCAGATGAGCTAATGTTTGCACACATTGATTTTCAATGATCAAAGTATAATTAGAATATAATAGAACCCAATAATGGGTGGAATGGGAAGGACAAAATCCAAAAATATAAGCAACATACTTTCAACATACCCAAATTAAGGGTACAAACTGCACACTTAGGAAATGATCCATCTCGATACAAGTTGCACACTAAAATATTACCAAAATGAGGGCAAAAGTTTGTAGCTATTAGAATTATAATAAAAGGAGAATCATGTCTCCAGAGAAGGAAATAATAATGTGATCGAGTAGAGCATATTTGATTGGTTGATAAAGCAATTTTGCCCCAATAGGTCTAATTTTGATCATTAATAATTAATTTTTCCCTTGTAGGGCTGATTTAGATTTGTGACTGGTTCAAATGTTGTGCCTCATACTTAGTAATATTATTGGTATAACTAAAATTGATATGAAACACTTTGAGAATTACATCCCCTTATGGTGTAGTCAACAATATGCTAGATTTAGATCCATAGGAGGTAAAGGAACCATCAAAATAGAGATTTAACTATTCAGGTTCCTATGGTTCTTATTTTATTATCATAATAAAATCATCTATAAAATCAAATTTTAGAGGTTAAGTGTCTTTAATAGGGGGCTTCTGTAAGTTTATTAACAATAACCTACCCCTTGATAGATTTTTTATTTTGATACTCAATGTCAAATTCACTTAAGAGCATGACCCACTTAGCCATACATCCTGTGAGAATAGTTATATCATTAGGAATAGTGGATTGTTGTAAAAGGTTATTCAGAATAGTTATATGGACTTCAGACCTATCCAAGAGATATAAAATAGAAATCTACATAGGGGTTTTACTTAATTGTTCTAATAGACTATAAGGCTTTTCAATAATAGGATAAGATGGTTTAGCCTTAGCTGGCATAGTATTTGGATTTAGATCTGAAGGCACAATGTTCACATTAGGTTCAGCCTTGGAATAAGAGAACAAAGGGCCCTCAAGGGTAACTCATGAGCATCTAGTTGAGATTTCACAACCTAGAGGTGGCAAGGAGCCATGAAAATTAGAAGATGAAGATGAAGGGCCTTAAAGGGTGACTCATGGGCATCTAGTTGCATTAGAGCAATTTGGAGTTGGCAAGGAGCCATTATAATTAGAGGAAAGATGAGGTCCAAAAATAGTAACCCATGCAAATGGAGGTGCAATAGTATTATGTGAACTTAACGTAACATTATTTAAAGGAGAGGGTGTTGACCCTATAATAATGGGTCCTATACTTCAAGGAGTATGAGATGGTTCATGAGGTTTAATAGTAACATTAATAATGCGTTTCATATAAATGCATCCCACTATTTTTTTATAGTCTTAAGGCATGTTGTTTTAACCAAAGTTATTATAATGGGTATTATGATCCTAATTATGATCAAGATAATTATGATTTTGACCTTGGTTCTAATTCTGCTATTGATTTTGTCCTTAGTTTTCGTTTGTTCCTTGGTTGCTATTGATTATGGTGAGGAAAGGGATATTTTTAGATTCCCATATCTTGATTAGTGTCATGTGGAGCAAGTTTAATCTCAACTTCACCACTGTCGATCAAATATTTAATAAGTTATCACAATTAGATGCAATGATAAGCACTGTGACCAATAATATGATGAAATTTATAAAATTTATTTTCCTTATACTAATCTAGCTTTGATTAATCTGTAAGAAATGATATTGGTATAGGCCATGTAATTAGGTTAGATGCTATGAGATTTTGGAACACTACCTCAATAGGCTCTACTAATTTGATAAAGACTCTGAATTGATTTTAGAATGTCCTCCATGGAGGGACTCTTTGCAAATTAGATGGTGCTAATTGCACATTTGAATTTTGTGGAGCCTACACCAGTTGTGCATGTCTTATTTCAATTACTCTATTCTTTAACATGTTCTTATTCTTATTAAAACACTTAGGTTTATCTTATGCAACCATTTAAACCAGTGATTGGATTTGTGTTGGATGGTGGAGCATGATATTATTATAATGCTTGGTTTGTTAAAAATGCATTGTAAAATATTATAATTTCATAGTAAATTTAGACCGTTCACTATTAGGTTATAGATCTAATGGTAGAAATTATGTTTGTGCATTTTTTGCCCTAATATGTGACCTTCCTTTGATATGAGGGACCTATAAGCATAGTGGCATATGATGTGTGAGTGAAGAGGGTATTGTAGTGGTTGTATTGCAAGTTTTTCCCTTCATTTATTGGACTGAATAATAAGAAAGATTGGCTATTTCTATGTGGATGTAGCCCATATTGGGTGAACCATATTAAATCTATGTCTCTATTGTGTTGTGTCTTTTGCATTTTAATTTTATCTTTAAATCATTAATATGGCTCTATGTTCTATATTCCTAACAACTAGTATCATAGCCAAATGTTTATTTGGTAGATAAACTTGTAAGAAAATAAGGTTATTTGTTTGAGTGGGAGAAAGGGCATAAGAAGGAAAGTTTAAGGTTGAGAAGTTCAACAGCCAAAACTACTAGCTATGGAAGATGCAAATGGAGGACTATCTATATCATAAGTTTCTTTTCCTACCATTTGGTGGAATAATAAAGAAGTTGGTGACTATGAAGGATGAAGATTGAGAGATTCTTGATAGAAAGGCACTAGGACCAATAAAGTTGTGCCTAGCATCATCGATGGATTTCAATATTTCAAAAGAAAAGATAACAAGAGATGTGATAAAAGAATTGGATAGAGTATATGAAAAACTCTCAACTTCCAACAAGGTATTTCTTATGAAGCATTTATTTGATCTAGAAATGTTAGAAGGTGGGTCTATATTTGATCATTTAACTAAATTTAATATGGTCACAAATTAGTTAAGCTTTGTAGGATTAAATTTTGATGATGAGTTTAGGGCTCTTTTGATTTTGTGCTCATTGCCAGAAAGTTAGAATGGTTTGGTCATGGTTGTGAGTAATTCTATCTCTGGTTTAAACACTTTAAAGTTTGATAATGTTATTGGTGTTATTCTTAGCAAAGAAATGTGATGGAAAAGCATAGGTGAGACATCAGGTAATGATTTGATTATAGAGAATAGGGGAAAACAAAGGATAGAGAAAAGGGCCTAGGGAATAGTGGTAAGTTTAAGAAGGGTAGATCCAAATCTAGAGGAATGTTGGTGTGTTAGATTTGCAGGAGGAAAGGAAGCCTGATAAAAGATTGTTGATTTTGAAAAGGAAAACAAGGAGATGGACAACAAGATAAAAATCAGGAAGAAAATGTAGTAGGTGATGTGTTATAAGATGCTTTAATCCTTTCTTTAGATAATATTAATGATTCTTGGGTGTTATATTTAGGGGCTTCATTTCATGCTACACCCCATAAGAAATATTTTCAAAACTATGTTCAAGGTGATTTTGGACAAGTTTATTTGAGTGATGATGAACCCTATAAAATTATAGGAAAGGGTAAGATACAGATAAAATTATGAAATGGAAACAAATGGTCACTGAAAGAGGTGAGGCATGTTCTTGAGTTGATAATAAATATAATTTCATTAGGGTAGTTGGGAAGTGAGGGTTGCATATTTACATTTATAGAAAATTCATGGAAGGTCATGAAAGGTTCACTGGTAATAGTAAAAGGAGAGAAGGTAGGTAATTATATTTATCTAATGATAATATTGATTCTTCTATTACTTTAGCTTCTACATAAGTAGATAAAAAATTATGGCACCATAGACTAGGGCACATGTGTGAAAAGGGGATGCAAGTTATCCACTCAAAGAATCTATTACCAGATTTGAAGAGGGTGGATTTAAAATTCTATAAACATTGTGTGTACAGAAAACAAAAGAGAGTCAGATTTATCAGAGTTGGGAAGACAAAGAAGGATGATAAGTTAGAGCTTGTGCTTACATATGTATGGGGACCAACTCAGGTATCATTCCTTGGTGGCTCTTCTTATTACATTAATTTTATTGATGATGTAACTAGAAAAACTTGGGTTTATTGCATAAATTTTTTTTTGATGTTTTTGATACTTTTATGAAATGGAAAGCTTTGGTTGAGAATGAGATAGGAAATAATTTAAAGTGTGTTAGAAAAGACAATGGAGGTGAATATTTCATCAAGGAATTTGATAAATATTGTTCATCCCATGGGATTCATAGAGAGAAGATGGTTCCAAGAACACCACAACAAAATGGTGTGTTAAAAAGGATGAATAGGACAATCATGGAGCGTGCAAGGAGCATGAGATTTCATGTAGGGTTACCCTTATAGTTTTGGGTAGATGCTATGGATATTATTATTTACTTAATAAATAGAGGGAATTTAAGTCCTTTGAATGGTGGCATCCTAGAGGAAGCATGGACATGTAAAAAGGTAGATTATTCCTTTTTAAAGGCTTTTGATTGTGAAACATTTGTCCATATTGATAAATAAAATAGAACCAAGCATGAATCAAAATCCAAAAAATGTAATTTTATTAGATATGGAGTTAATAATTTTGGTTACCATTTATGGTATTTTGAAAATTTCAAAATCATTAAAATTAGAGATGTGATATGTAATGAGAAGGTTATGTATAAAGATCAATTGCAGGAAAAGAAATAAAAAAATCCAAATACTAAATATGCAATACTTGATGAAATCACTGGAAATGAAATTCTAAAAGTGCCAAAAAATTAAAATGTGCAACAAATACAATAAAAATTACCTCAAACTCCTAAAAATGTAGTTATAAGATCTACTAGAGTAAGCAGACTCCTTGAATGATACTCTCCTCCACTTTATTATTTATGATTGATTGATGGTGGTAAGCTAGAAAGCTATGAAGAAGCAATGCAGGTAGAAACCAAAAATAAGTGGGAGCAAGGCATGAAAGAGGAGATGGACTCCTTGGTACATAACCAAACTTGGGATTTGTTTAGTTACCTGTAGGTAAAAGAGCATTGTATAATAAATGGGTTTATAGGTTGAAGGAAGAAGATGGAGGCAAAGAAAAGTACAAGGCTAGACTTGTTGTAAATGGGTTTGCAAAAAATAAAGGTATAGATTTTGATGAAATATTTTCTCTAGTAGTTAAAATGACTTCTATAAGAACTATTTTAAGTTTAGTAGTTGTAGAAGATTTTCATCTTGAACAGTTAGATGTGAAAATGGCATTCCTTCATGGTGACTTGGAGGAGGAAATAGATATGGAGTAGCCACATGGATACGAAGTCAAAGGTAAGGAGAAAATGATGTGCATGTTGAAGAAGAATCTGTATGGTCTAAAACAAGCTCTAAGGCAGTATATTTGAAATTTGACAAGTTTATGATAAAACAAAGTTATAATAGATGTCATTTTGATCATTGTGTCTATTTTAAGAGATTAGATAATGGCAGATATATTATCTTGTTATTGTATGTAGATGACATGATTGTTGTAGGGTCTAACATGCATGATACAATTGATCTTAAAAGAAAATTATTAAAGTCATTTATAATGAAGGATTTGGGTGCTACAAAGAAAATCCTTGGTATGAGAATAACAAGAGATAGAAGAAATATAAAATTGACATTGTCTCAAGAAGAGTACATGAAGAAGCTGTTAGTCAAGTTCAATATGCAAGATGCAAAACCAATGAGTACACCTTTGAGAGGACACTTCAAATTAAGCAAGGATAAATGTCCTAAAATTTAGGAAAATCAATTACATATCCAAAGTGCCCTATGCTTCATTAGTTGGAAGTTTAATGTATGTTATGGTGTGCACTAGACCAAACATTACATATGCAATGGGAGTTGTCAACAGGTTTATGAGTAATCCCAAAAAAAATCACTGGGATGTAGTCAAGTGGATTCTCAGGTACTTGAGAGGGACCACTGATAGACAATTGTTATATGAAGGGTTAGATGTTACCTTATAAGGATATGTTGATGTAGACA
Organism: Torreya grandis; assembly: GCA_037957365.1. NCBI lineage: Eukaryota > Viridiplantae > Streptophyta > Pinopsida > Cupressales > Taxaceae > Torreya > Torreya grandis. The sequence continues at coordinate 665,372 of JARHVA010005166.1, read as the reverse complement.
TGGCTGTATATTTAGATGGTAAGAGGAGAGCCACATGTTATGTATTCACTATTGGTGACAATAATTAGTTGGATTTCAAAATTTTAGAAGATAGTTTTTTGTCAACTACAGAGGTAGAATATGTTACAGCTACTAAAGCAAGCAAGGAGATGATATGGATGTAATGGGTCATGGAAGAGTTGAGGTAGAAACAAGAAGATTGCAAGTTGTACAATGATAGCCAAATTGTGATTCATTTAACAAAGAACTCATCATTCCACTCAAGAACCAAACATATACAACTCAGGTATCACTTCATTTGTTTAGTTTTAGAGAATGGTCAACTGAAGTTAGAAAAGATCCATACAAGTTAGAACCCTATAGATATACTAACAAAAGCAGTCACAAAGGATAAGCTAGAGAGTTGTTCAGCTTCAATAGGTCTTCAGGGATAACAAGGAAGATGAGAAACATGTCAGGGTCAAAGTTTAAAGAAAAGTCCAAGGAAGAGTTATAGCGGTGTACTTACAACAATCAGTCTCCAAGTGGGAGATTGTTGGATGGTGGAGCATGATCTTATTATAATTCTCAATTTGTTAAAAATACATTGTAAAATATTGTAAATTTATGGTAAATCTAGATTGTTCACTATTAAGTTGCATATCTAATGGTAGAAATTATGTTTGTGTATTTTTTCCCCTAATATGTAACCCTCTTTTAATATGAAAAAATTATAATCATAGTGGCATACTGTGTGTGAGTGAAGAGGATATTGTAGTGGTTATATTAAAGATTTTTCCCTTCATTTGTTGGACTGAATAATAAGAAGGATTGGCTATTTCTATGTGGATGTAGTTCATATTGGGTGAGCCACGTTAAATATGTCTCTATTGTGTTGTGTTTTCTACAAATTATTTATGTCTTTCATTCATTAATATTAACCTATGTTCTACATTCCTAATAGTTTAGTTTGACATTTGACATAATTTGTAAATCTTGACAAGGCCCTTAGTAATAGGATACTTCTCAATTTGGACACCCTTATCTATAATTTATTCAAATGTTTTCATACATGCAAGCCATATATTATGCGTGACCTCAGGGTGTAAGTTCTATGCAAAAATGTCTACCAACTATTTGTCTAGCAAATTATGTTGAAAGTGACTAGTTAATGCTCTCCACCACTATAAGTATGTTGTGAAGCTTTCTCCATCATGTTGTTTGGCTTTGTACAAGTGAAAAATGGTCAATTCATGTTCAATGTTTTATGAGAAGTGGTTGATGAGATTTTCCAATAAATCATTCTAATCCACAATTGATCCCTTGGGTAACTTAAGTAGCCAATCTAAAGCTTTTCCCAATAAAATTCATAGAAACAAATGAAGCAAATAAATGCTACTATATGTTACTTCTTGGCATAACATAAAGAATGCCTAAATGTGTTCACAAGGGTCACCCTTTCCTTTATATTTGTCAAATTTGGGTGCCTTGAAATGAGATAGAAAGGGGGTTTGGAGAATGTTCAAATCAAATGGATATGGAGATATCTTATCAAATTTGTATTTCTTAACTCTATTACCTATCTCCAATCATGACACAATCTCTTTCATGTAATTCCACTCTTGTATGTTAGGTGCATTGGTGGGTGGAATATAATTATGTTGGGGTGGTATGTGATCCTATTGACTAGATTTTTTAGGGATGTATACCCTATGATCCACAACCTTGTTTTGTTTTTAGCCTTGAGTTGAGTAAGTAATCCATTAATTCCTATATTTATAAACAATCCCTAAATTTGGTTGTCTTGAATTATATGTGTTTTGTTGATTTTGGGGAGTTTGTGGTCTATTCACCAATGTACATGTTGGTTGAGAGGAACTAGCCAAATTATTTTGAAGGATATCTTCAATACGTATTAAATGTTTTGGTCCTTAATTTTGTAAAGGGATAAGAGGTTCTTGATGGTTGAAAAATGTATGTTCCATGTCTAATGAAACATGTTGCAGAACCTCTTGAGACTTAGGTTGTTTAATTGAGACATTTTGATCAATCATAATTGTGTTCTCAATTAAATTATATTGCATTGGTTCAATCACATTTCCTTATTCCTTGGAAGTGTCATTATGGTTTGAGATAGTAAATAAATATTCACTTAAGTTTTTGATAAGTTGGTTTTCATATCATTGACTTATATTTTTAATCTTGGTGACAAGATCTTGATCATTGTGTTTTAACTTTGTAAGTATTTCTTTTCCTTTTTTAGAAGAAGGTATGTTTATTTTTGTAATGTGTTTGAGGGATTGTTCTCACTGTTACTCTCCTCTAACTAGGGTGTGAAATTGTTCTGTAATAAAGTAAAAGGGTAATCTAGCATTAGATTTGATCAACCTTAGGAGGGCTTCATCTTTGTCCTCTTGGGGTTGATATTTTAAATAGTCTTCCTCAGATCCTACTATCATTGAAATGTATTTAAATACCACATAATTGTTTTGACCATCATAATAATGCTCCTCATAGCTAGGGTCATAAGAGACCCCACTATGGGTGTACCTTTGAGTCATGTCTAAAAGGTTAGTCTCTATATTTGGCAAGATTTGGAAAATGTTTTGTAAATGTTAATAAGGTGTGTTTTGATTTCCTATAAACAAGTGACAAGGCAAGAGACTATAATAAAAAAGGTGACTTAGTACCACACAATTATAAGAATTTGTTCATGAAATTAATCAACCTTTGTTAGGGTTGAAATCGTATAAATCAAAAGAGGGTATGATAACTCAAAAACCTATAGTGTAAACTAGTACACCAAACATAGATTTAGAGATGCATCAATACTGTAAAATATAGTTCAACTTCAATGAGTTGCTACTAGGAAATTAGAAGAAAGCCCTTAAAATTAGGAAGGTGATAATATGAACTAAGAAAATCAAGATGTGAAAACATGCAAGAATTCATAAGTATAAAACTAGATCTAAACAGGTAGCACAACACCACCACATGGTAATAGGAGGTATAATAAAATGTGTTCTAGAACTTAGAGCATAAATGACATGCAAGATAACCTAAGTTCACAATGATGAAAAATGGATGATATGAATCTATAAATGACCTTCAACCCAAATGAGAAATTAAACCCAAGTTAACTCAAACCAAATACAAATGGAAAATTTGATTAACATGTTGGCTTAGAACTTAAAAAGGTGTGATTCTGAGTTTGAATTATCAATGAATGAATTAAATATTTTTGTAAATTGGTTTAGACTCAAATGGGAAATGTAGCAACATTTTTCAAACAAATACAAACAAAATTTTTAAGATGAGGGTTTGAATAAGGCAAAGATGATTTAGATTTGACTAGTGTAATGCCTCCTCATTCAAATAAAATGGTAGACAAATGTGTTTGGTTATGATGTGTTGTTTAAAAACAAGTTTTAGACTCAAATCAAGACCAAGTAAGTAAATAAATAAATAATAGATATAACTAAGTAAATCATTCCAAGCCCTAAATTGAAAAGGTTGTATCGTATTATTAAAATCCATTTATATACATTTTCTTGGGAGGATTTTAAGTGTTAATCCAAAAATAAAAGCACATGAAGTAGTAGGGTATTTTACACCCCTACTTATCCTAAGAGATTTTACAGTGACATGGACCTTTGGGTTACTCACCCTACATCAACAATATTTCTACGGCAAGTGGGGTTGTTCTAAAACTTGAATTTATGATCATCTAGATGGTCCCAAACATGGTTAGTGCTAGAGATGCCTCATGTCAATTGAATTCATACCAATGATATAACTATGCAAAGGTTTATTTCTTTGCATAATGATTCCATCCATGTAATACTTAGTGAAATCTCCTGGTTAATCAGACCTAACTTGGGTCTTCATTATGAAAAGAGTGGTTAGCCGCTCAACCCCCTAGCTTTTGTAGTATGTGTGCCCTGATTTACATACCTTGTCATGGAGCGGGGTTGAAAAAATGTTGGGAGATGAAGCCCTAGGTTAAATTTTCCCTAAATAAATCATGAATAAGCTATGAAATTCCATCCAAAAGCTAAGTTGCATAAAATAAAGCTAAGTGAAAAGACTTTAGAGGTTGCTTTTATATCACCCAAACTATACATGTTTTGGGGAGAGCCTAAACAACTTTATTTTCATGCCTTGGATAAAGGCACAATCATAATGAAGAGACACTTTTGGTCACCCAAGTTCCCTAAAGGGGATGGGGGAAAGAATACACACACTCTTAGTTTTTCTCAAAAAACAAACAAGTCCAATAATTGATCTAACATAAAATAACACACTTTTGAAAACTTTAAAATTTAAGTGAATGTTAGTTTTAAGCACCAAATTGAGATGTTGAATGAAGTTTGACCTTTGGCCTTAGTTTGATTTTTTTTTAAAAACATTCAAAAATAAACTAAATAAACCATCTAACACTCATTTTAAAGCACAAAATTTGAAATGTTTAATGAATTTCTTGGCCCCTTGGCCTCAGTTGCAAAAAATTTGAAAAACTTCATAAAACAATCAAACTTAAAAACATATAGGTTCCTTTTAAACACCAAAGGGAAGGTTCAAGACTTAATTTATGCTCAAATTTTTCACTTTTCCATGAAGGTCCTATAAAAAGGTAGAGAGTTTCCCCTTGATTTGAATCATAATCAATGAAACAAGCAAGTTATAAATACTTTCTCTTGGGTATGCATTTTTCTTACACAAATACTGACATCGGTAAAAAATGATTGATGATGGTTACAAAAAGACCGATGATAGTTATAAACAAACCGATGCTGATAAAAAATGATTGATAATGGTCACCTGTGAACCCTTAGGCGAAAAAATGTTTGGTAAAAAAAAATTGTTAGCCAAAAGTTAGAATAAAATCTCCAAAAAAAGCTCTAGATCAAGTAATAAAAGTTCAGACATAGAATTAGAAACGAAAATGACCAAATGTAATTTTGAGTAAAGTGTTAAAATTTAAATTTTCCATCTTTTTTTTCCCTTCAACCTAACTGATGCTGGTTACTTACGATTGATGCCACTTACAAAAAACCAATGTCAGTCACTGTGTGACCTGTGTATTAACAAAAAATGTCCAAAAACATGGGAAAATGATCATAAAAATGTGATGTTATGAAATTTTGATGAATTTTAAGGAAATATAAGATTGTCAAAGTATCTTAATTAATTGGGATACGTGGTCCCATCGGGCATGCCAAGATGTAGAGATGGATTAAAAATATTGTTAGATCAAGCATTAATCATGAAAACTCAATAAAATGAATAAGAATAGAACAAGCTAAACCAACCTATTAAAATGAGGTTCTAAAAATTACAATAAATAACTATTGAAATAAAGCATACACAATACCTTACCAAGAGCATCTCATCACACAAATGCATCTCAAAACATGATTTCCCCCTTGATTTGGTGCTCAAGTCTTCATCAATAATGTAAGGTAAAACTCTTCCATCATCTTAAGAACACCAACTAAACTAGGCTCATGATATGAAATAATTTTATTCCTATCAATGAAGCTATCATATTGTAAATTAAGCATAATAAACACCACTCACAAATGGCTTGTGGAGAGAATTTTGCATAATAACTTTACACAAATGAAGCTTAAAAATGGTGGTCTTGGCCCTCTTATTTATATATTTTCGATAGTGATCAAAATCAACCATGATTGTCTATATTGAGATCAAGATGTGTGGCCATAGATTAATCCAATATTGGATAATTAATCCATAAATATTCTCATAAATATTTGGGAGGAAGAGGCATTAAAGAGGCATGATAGACCATAAACCTAATATTTATTACATTTATGGTTTATGGATGCCACCCCATAAATGATGTCACCTGATGATGCATATATTAACCATCAATTTTCAAAACATAAATCTTCAATAACTTCCATGGAATTATCGCTTAAGCTCATAATTTGGTTTAATTTTCCTAGGTGAGATTAATCAAATTTAATGTAATTCTTATGAAATTAGTTGCACACTATTAATCAAACTAGTTAGAATGTAATATTAATGGGTCATAATTTGAATGAAGATAAATTATAAGGTGATGTTAGTTATGTATAGACTATTATCTCATTTAGAACATTGTAGACAGAAAATAACACATGCATGTGTCATTTGTTTCCAAATTAGAAGAATACAATGATCCAAGACACCAAAATGCATTTTCATCATTTTGACTTGAAATGATTTGAGAAAAGCTAGTAATCACATAAAATGATTTGCCTCATTTAGGAATACATTAGCCTAAATTTAAACTTATATATGATAAGCTCAAACCATTTAGTGTGTTTCAGTGATTTTGGCCTAAATTATGCGTTTTCATAGATTTCGAATAAGATTGACAATTTTAACATAATGGTGTTAGAAATTGGATGTCTACACACACAAATCATGAAATATAAGGCCAAGGTACCACATATAATGGATATTTTCAAATATCATTTACACAAACATAGAAACATATAATAGGCCTAGAGCCACATGCAAGGGCATATTCAAATGTATACAATCTAAAATAGTGAATACACATAAGACATGAAGCATAAAATCAAACATGCCCTTTTGATTTTATGCTTCGTGTCTTGTGTGTATTCACTATTTTAGATTATATACATTTTAATATGCCCTTGCATGGGGCTATAAGCCTATTATATGTTTCTATGTTTGTGTAAGTGATATTTGAAAATGTCCCTTGTATGTGGTCCCTTGGCCTTATATTACATGCTTTATGTGACTTGTGTGTACTCTATGTGTGTGATTCATGGTTAGTATACTTATTTTCTCAAATTTTGATGTCATGATGAACATCATTCATCTTCCCTATTTACTAATGCCATGATCAATATCATGCATCCCTTTTTGAGTAGTTATATTTAACTTCAACACATAATTTTGATCACTTATATGCATGCCTCATTTCTAACATCTATCTTGACAATGTCACTATGTATGCTTGTCTCCACATGTATCTCATTTCAACTATATATATATATGTTAAAAATTTATGTGATAGATGTGAAAATATGCAAATTTAAATAGTAATGATATCATGAAGAACATGAAATCGTCACCACCATCATCATATATATAAATAAAATGTTATGTGATAGATTTTGTAAAAATATGTAAATTTGAATAGTAATGATATCATGAAGAACATGAAATCATCATCATCATCATAATGATGATGATTTAATGTTATTCATGATATCATTACTATTCAGATTTGAATTTTTTCACATCTATCACTCACACACTCACTCACTCACACACACACACACACACACACAAAGAGAGAGAGAGAGAGAGAGAGAGAGGAGAGAGAGAGAGAGAGAGAGAGAGAGAGAGAGAGAGAGAGAGAGAGAGAGAGAGGAGAGAGAGAGAGAGAGAGAGAGAGAGAGAGAGAGAGAGAGAGAGAGAGAGAGAGAGAGAGAGAGAGAGAGAGAGTTAGTTTAAATGAGATGGATGTGGAGACAAGAATACATAATGACATTGTCAAGATAGATGTTAGAAATGAGGCATGAATATAAATGATCAAAATTATTTGTTGAAGTTGAATATAACTAATCAGAAAGAGATGCATGATATTGATCATGACTTTAGTAAAAAAGGAAGATTCATGATTTTCATCATTGGATCAAAAACTTAGAAAATAGGTGTCCTAACCATGGATCACACATGCAAAGAGTACACAAAAATCACACAAAACATGCAATATAAGGCCAAGGGACCACATATAAGGGACATTTTAAAATATCAGTTACAAAAACATAAACACATAAAATATTCCTAGAAACACATTCAAGGGCATATTAAAATGTATACAATATAAAATAATGAATACACATAAGACACAAAGCATAAAATCAAACATGCCATTTTGATTTTATGCTCGTGTCTTGTGTGTATTCACTTTTTTAGATTATATACATTTTAATATGCCCTTTCATCTATATCTAGGCATATTATACATTTTTATGTTTGTGTAAGTGATATTTGAAAATGTCCCAGTGTATGTGGTCCCTTGGTCTTATATTACATGCTTTGTATGATTTGTGTGTACTCTTTGTGTGTGTGATTCATGGATAGGACACTTGTTTGCTTAGTTTTTGATGCCATGATGAATAACATGCATCTTCCCTATTTAATAATGCCATGATAAATATCATGAATCCCTTTCTAAGTAGTTATATTCATCTTCAACACATAATTTTGATCACTTATATGCATGCCTCATTTCTAACATCTATCTTGACAATGTCACTATGTATGCTTGTATCCACATGCATCTCATTACAACTATTTTGATTTGTTTATATTTTCAAATATAACTTATACAAACATAGAAACATATAATAGGCCTATAGCCATATGCAAGGGCATATTAAAATTTATACAACCTAAAAGAGTGAATACATAAAAGACACGAAGCATAAAATCAAACATGCAGTATGCAAGAGTAAATGTAATAGATCAATAAAATCAATTCATAATATCAATATAATCAACAACTTAGGTAGCTAGTAAGATATCAAGGTGAAATTAAGCATGCAATATCAATGGATTTTAAGAAATGTAAGGAACTAAAGTATGAACAAGATGGGATAGCCAAATAATGATAAAACCTATGTATGAGATGAGCCTAGTGAACTTGTTGAGATGTGAACAAGATGCAGAAGGCCTATGACTAGTTTGGATCTCAAAATTGAGAGCATGTGTTCACTAGGACAGTTCTAACAAAATTAGACAACAATATAGTGCATTATTATCTCAGCGCAGTGATTTTATTTGTGTAACATTTTTGGGTCTAAGACAAAGTAATAACTTACAATTATGTTTTCAAATGGAAACCTATATGTTATACACCTACTCATGTAAACTTGTGAACCACATTTTATTTAAACTAGATAAATACAAATTATACTAAGCAAAAATTAAGTGATGCAAATGAACTACACAAACATGCGTAGGCCCTAATTTTTGAAATTTATAGATATTTGATTTTTTGTATTTTTGAATATATATGAACTAAAAAATAAAGAGGAAAATACTCCTAGATGAGTCCAAAAAGGGATTCACAATCAATAGGTCCTATATCTAGGATATGAAGGGAAACCTTTCATAAATGTAAAGTGTCATATTTTTGTGAATAAATTAAGCTAAATTTAGAATCTAAATATTAATTTCCATTTATAACATAATATCCACTATCATAATGATGATCTATATAATAATTTGCATGTTGTTTAGTGTGAAAAACTCTATGGATTTTTGTAACCCATCACAGAGTGTATGAACTTTATGTTAGTGTTATATGTGAATCATAATTAATTCCCTATAATGTCAATATAGGACATGTAAGAGTAGGGAGATGCTCTCTAAAATCTATGAAAAATATCTGATGAAGTGGCCTTTCAAGGATAGGCCTCTTTGGAAGGGTAGATACTTGATTTTGAAATTTTTTAGGTGGCTCAACTAAAATATTCTATAAAGGAACCATATATTTTTATTTTAAGGGATACTCATATAGGATACCTCAAACTATGATGACCTCATTAGCATATATATACTTTAAACATCTATGAACTAGATAAATAACTATGATAATCTAATGAATCCAAAGTCATGCTAATAATATATCAAAGATGCTTGTAATGTGTACTACCATGAACTTGGTGGCCCACATGTGTTGAACCAACTTGGAGTGGTAGTGTAATCTCACTAATAAAACTATAATTATGACCATTTAATCCTTTAATTATTTTAATAATAGGAAACATGTATCTATCTATGTATCCAATATGATATATAAGTGTGATAATACACATGTTCAAACTTGAACCATCATCACTTGATGATTAATATATTTCCAAGTGAACAAAGAGTGGAAATTTGAAATGTTGTCAACTCTTATGCTTTGAAAATGTGATAAATTATCTAGATGGTACTAAAATATGATAGGTACCAATAATATAATCTAGAGGATGTTGTGCCACTATATGATAATGATAATAAATTGGTGGAGGGTATGTATTTTACGTGTAATGTAATCCCAATGTATCTATGGCCTCATTAGTTGTATGCATAGTAAAAGGATCACTAAATATTTTCATTAAATCTATTTCACTTGAATGTGCCTTTAAACTATTTGTAGGTGTTCCCACATTAATGATGTTTTCATCTACTAAATCCTAAATCTTGTGCATTAAAATGATACACATATTATTAGTGTGCCCTAGTGCTATATGAAAATCACAAAATGAATTCTAGTTAAATCCATTTGGAAGAGGCTTACTCACATCAACCTATTTGATGTGAGGGAGAGATATGATATTTCATTCCAATAGTGTTTTTAGGACCTTATATGGTGATTTCATTAGATTGGTAATATGTCTCCTTGGAGGAGTTGATAAGATAATATACGAAGTTGGTTATGAAACTAATTTTATTGTTTCCTTTTGAAAACTCTTATTATCATTTGGCCTCACCTTGTATGGTGGATTACTATGATTTCTTGTCTGATAATTAAAAGCTAGATTGGTTAAATACTTTAAATTATTCATTGCCAATAATTTTACATATATTTACTTTACTAGGTGACACAAATATATGAATGAGAGAAACTTCTTAAACATAATGGACTCGTATAGGGGAAAAGTAAACTCTACTTGAAGATATCCTGCAATTCCTTATTTTCCATTAGATTTATCATTTTAGATAGCATGATATTATATCTCAAGCCATATTTTTTGGTAGGCTCATTAGATCCATATTTGAGTCAGGAAATCTAATCATATAAATATTATCACTGAAATTGATTAAGAAATGCGCAAAAAATAAATTGTCCAAAGGGTTGAAAGCATCATTGACTAATGTGGTAAATCATAGAACCATTGTAGTGTGTACTCTTTTAAACTTATTTGTAATAACTTATTCAACAACCAATTTTTGGATGCATAATCCAAGAATGCTATGGGAAATGTTCTCAAGTGATAATAAAGGTCATCATTTCCATCATATAGTGTAAGCTTGGGTACCACAAAACCAATTGGTAAAGGTTATGCTTCAATGTGTTGTGTCAATGGAGTGTGAAAATCAAGTGCCTAATTTTATTTCAAATCACCTTGTTCCAAATGTATCACCTTAGTTTCTAGAGATTGAATCTCATGCATAAGGTATTATACATTCATAAAATAAGAATGTGTGCTAACCAAAGGTGATGTCACTAATGACTAAGTAAGAAGGGGAATATAAATCTATTGAATCCCTTGGGTTCCCCCATAATAAATGGCAGCACAAAAGTGTGATATAATAGTTCAAAAAATGATAAAGAACCCAAAATATTAGATTCTTTGAGGATTGGCCTTCAGATGCTCTCTTAATTTCCTCTCTAATAATATTTATGAATACAACTTGCATATCTTGATTATATGAAAGAAAACCTTGTAACTCTATTTTATCCATGTCATCAAATCTATAAATTAGATTTGCCATTATGGTATTATCAACACAAATATGAAAATATTCAACTTGAGGACAAATCAATTTATTACTGCGTCTAAGATATGTAGAAATAATTTCCTTAATTGAATAAAACATGACATAAAAACTTGGAAGATTACTACTATTAAAGAATTTATTAAATTTGAAAAACCTTTGGACAAAAATTACAAACAACAATAAAAATGAGAGAAACCTTAACAACATATATGGTTAGGGTTTGCAATATTCAATCAATAGTTGGGTTTGTTAATATGTTTTATCAAATTTTGGTAAATGTATGAATTAATTACCTAATTAGACAAACTTGTTGCATATAATTAGAATGATATAGATGTGAAATAAATGACAAAAATTGATTTATAACTTGTTAAATTTGGAATATGTTAAGAGAATAAATAACAAAGATAAATTACTTAGCTATAAATTTGATAGTATAAGATTGAGACAAAAATTGTAAAACTGACTAAGAGGCTTAGTGAATATGTCGTGCATTATAAATAATGTTTCACTTGTATCCAAGACAAGGTCACTGGAATTGGATAGGGGTGGTCTTTATTATTTTCCTTAGGGGAAAAAATTTCTCTAAGGATGTGCCATGTGATTTATATGACATTTTTTATTTACCTATGTATTTATAATATTGTGAGGGGGCTACCAATTTATCATAGAAACCACTATGTTATTTTTCTTCACTTGTAACCCTAGCTAAATTAACTTTGAAATGATAAATAGATATAATGGAAAAATGGGTTAGTAGTTGAAATCAAGTGTTATACCTCAACACCTGATGTGTTGAGTACTGATACATACCAATAATCTGAAGATGGATCAAAATCCATGTAGTTATCCCATGCTATGGTGGTGTGTGAAAGACTAGTGTAATGTTAAATGGAAATGCAATCCTAGTGTATTTATGTGTTTAAACCATGAATTGTGACCTTTGGAAGTGTATACAAACTTATAACATGGGTATTAGGTCTATATAGACTATGTATTAGAAAAAATATATGTTTTTCTTTCAATGTGTAGTTGTACATCCTAGTACTTTTTATTGATATGAATTTTTTGGTGAAAAATGGCTTGAAAATGTGGCTTTATAGTGATCAATTAGGAATTCATTCAGATGGGGATCATTAAACATGAAATAACACCTATGACATGAGTTTTAGTTTTATAAACTAGCCACTATTTTGTGAGAGGACGTAGGCAATAAAACTAGACAAGACCAAGGAATATGATAATCCAAATAAAGAGACCTTATATGAAGAACAAAGATAATTGAGATGAAAGGATGGATTAGTCAGGGGATAAGATTGAGATATTTTAAATGAGGAATATGAAAAATTTTAGATCATCAATTACTTAAGTGGAATGGGTCATCTACATAGAAAGTGAAGGGCGGTCAATGACCATGGAAAGAGGCATGAGCTAAGTGTGTATAAGGAGTGGTCACAAGTACATTGTTTTAGCTTAAATGTTAATTGATGTGTCTATAAACCACCCACCAATGGTGGTGTTGATTATTAAAATATAATTATAATTGGTAATTGGTAGAGTTTATATTTATCAACTCTTGGATGACTTTTCTTCCACTATGTTTGCAATTTTTTTCTCCAGCCATGTTTTCAGGAGCGAGATGACTCCTTTTGAGCATAAAAAAGTTAAGATATCAGAGAGTTCTTCAACCTATTTTGTAATAGGTCCTCTAAATAGGTTCTAATTTATCTATTTATCTTATTTTGATTAATGAACCTAAATAATATAGAAATTACTTAAAATTATTCATATTACACAATATATAATTACAACCATACAATTAAATGCTATTGATTATATATAACATATAATAAATATGGAAAATGAAGCAATCAAGGGATAGATAACTCTTAGATTTTTTTTGAGTCTATTTTTGTGATTTAATTTTTTTAATGTCTGATACATGCACTTTGATAGACTATACACATTATCAAATTTGAAAATGACTGTGCTAGGTGCACAAGATGAAACCATCAACTAGGCTCACTATCATCTATCAATATGTTCCAAATTTGATGTTATTATCTAGAATAATAGAGATCCACCATTTTATCTTAGATTTATGTGTCTACTTCTATGGTTACTTTTATTATGTTTTCTCACCTTCAAACATGCATATAAATTCTTATATTCTCCCCTTTCTTGAAACCCTAGCTTTACAAGAGAAGATCTAATGTAAAAATGGGTGATAGGTGAAAGGGATGGGTTGAACTAACTTTAGACACCATTTTTGTCTATTCACTCCCTGTAGACACTCCATTTTTATCACTTCTATGTCAAAATCATAAAATGGAACTTCCAACAATTGCACACAAATTGGCTTGAATTCATCTGTTCATCTAACATACAAGTTTAAATTCACATTGGGACATCTCTAGGTATGATAATTTTCTATATTATATATGTTCAATTATCATTTTGGTCAATTATTTTACTTTGATCAATTCACTAATTCTTTTACTCTAGTCTAAATTTATCCATTCATCTAATATATGAGTTTGAATTCATCTTGGGGCATCTTTATGTGGGATAATTCACCATATTAGATATGTTTAATTATCATTTTGATCATTTTCTTTGGTCAATTCGTCTACTTTGATCATTTCATTAATACCCTTTCACTGATCAATTAATACATTTGATTCCCCTTTTATATATTATTCTTCTAATAAAATTCCCTACATTATATTAATTAAATTGATATTTGATGAATTTATATAATAATTATTATAATTATAATTCTATACAAATGGAATAATAATTTCTTTTCAATTATTAATTCTTCCTTTTCATTCCAAAAGGCATCTTCATTCAAGAAAGAATATTGAGATCCTATATAATACTTTTTTGTGAGCCAAGATAATTACTAAATGAATTAATATATAATATTATTCTCCATCCTTTAGCTTGGAGATAAGATGAAGGGACCAATATGAATCTTGTGATATATTTTAGGGAGTATTTTTAACAAGGTCCCATATTGGTTATCCATGTGCTTTCCTAGGAATGGTTCTCCACCCATTTTGGAAACAAGATGAAGGGAACACAATGAATCTCACAAAGATATTATAAGGAAAATGATCCACCCTATATCTTGGAAACAAGATCAAGGGTTCATATTTATCCTTCTTTGATATTTTCAAGATTCATCCTCCATCCTCCATCTTGAGTAAGATGAAGGGCTCACATTAGTGATCCATGTGCACTATTGAGAACTCGTTTGCAATTATTCATATTGATTTCAATATAAAAGGTCCTAATTGATCTTAAATTTTTGTAAATAGACATACTTACATTCAAAATATCATGCTAAATATATATAACAAAGTTTTGACCATTTATCGAATCCCCTTGTGCACCACCTTTTTAAATTCATCACTAAATTCAACTAGTCCATAGCTTAAATGGAAATGTCTCAACATAATTAGAATTGATAAAGATTATTTTAATCTAAATTTGAGCTTCATCATATGCAAAGATGTTTCTAATGGAGGTTTTCATGCTTTTGATTTGAATCGTATGCATTATTAGCCAATCTTTGTATGCTCATGATGTCCTAAGATCAAGCATGTTTAGTGTATTTTGTGTTTTTAATTGATTAAAAATAACTTGGATAAAATATACATTGTGAATATTCATAATGACACACATGACATGCTCGGAGGGACATAAATAGTACCCCACAAATTTTTCTAGTCTCTTTATCAATCTTCTAGTTAAAAAAATTTATTCTAATTTTTGTTAGAAAATAGATGGCAAAATATTCATAACTTTGATATATTAATAATTTTAATCTATATCTTTTTATGTGTGTATGAATTTGTCCTATAAAAAACCTCTTAATGTTTTGTTGAAAAATGATGTTTATTTTAGGAGTTATGGTCAAATTACTAACTACCACCTTTTATTTCTAACATGGCTAGGAAATGGCTAATAAAATATTTATAAATTTTGATATATTATTTTTTTAATATAGATTTTTTTAATAGGGTGTGAATATTTGCTATCAAAAACCTCTCAAATTTTAGTTGAAATTTGATGTATATTTTAGGAATTATGGTCAAATTACCAACTGTCACCTTTTTTTTATGATTTTATTTTTTTAGTTAAAAACGGCTAGTAAAATACTCATAACTTTTGATTTGTTATCTATTTAATCTTAAAATTTTCATGGGTGTGTGTAATTTTTTTAATCAAAAATATCTCAAAATTTAGTTAAACAATAATGTATAATTTAAGAGTTATTGTCCAATTACTGAGTGATACTTTTTATTTCTTTTTGTTTTTTAATTTTTTTTAACATTTTGTTTGTAGATTTATGCATACCAAAGGCCCATTAAGCAAAATTACTTACCTTATTTAATTTTAGGTTATAAAATGTGGTGGTGATTAATTAAAATATATGTTAATTTTTTACATTTTATTTGGTGTTTTTAAAATGAATTTATCTTTGAATTTTAGTGTTTTAAAAAAAATCATCGTTTCATTTGGTGCTATAAAACACAATCATTTTTATTCATCTTACTTCAAATTATTTTTTCACATGTTATATTTTGTGATTGTATAATTACTTCACATGTATTCTCTCCCATTTAGTATGATGACTAAAAAAAATGGTAGTAATTATTTGTTTTTATCTCAAATATTTATCTATTATGCTTGCCCTTAGTAGGAATTACACGAATTAGAACAACAATACATTCTTTTTTATTTTAGATCTATTTTTGGGGTGTCATTGCCTTCTCACAAGTCCTTATGGCATGGTGAATAAGATATCATTATCAATAATTATACCAACCATTTTATTTGATAAGATATACAAATTGGGGTTATGCCAACATTTGTTAGGATCTACACAAATACGTGGCCCAGGTACCAACAACTAAAGCCTAGCTCTAATACCACTTGTTAGGAACCAAAACATAATCCTAAACATGTAAAATAAATAAATTTAGAAATAAAACAAGATAAAAAAAAAACATAATATGATATAACACATTACACAAGATATACATCGAAACCCTTACAAAACTAGTAAGGAAAAAACCATGGGGCAATGGCAACTTCCAGACTTCATATTACATTAGCAACACTCTCTTACAATAGCTCCTCTCAGTAACTCCTTTATTGTAATATGCAACTATTACATAATGAGAAAACCATAGAATCCAAGGTGAACTCCAAATATCAACCTCCATCTCTATGAGATCAACTGACAAGCCTCCAAGCTCCAAGTCTCCAACCAAGTGAGCCAAGATAACATAGCCTTCTAGACTCTAACCTCTAACCTCAAATATCTCCATGCTTACAACAAATCAATAATGATGCTTATAACCCAAGCATATAAGTGAGTTAGGATTCAAAGAATTCCAAGATCCAACCTCCTAACATGAAAACCTAAGGCTTTCATAGATCCTCAAATGGAATCCATAAGGATTACCATAAACTACATATCAAAATACAAAGGAAAAAGCATACTCTTATAGAATTTAAAAAGAGAGAAGAGAGAAGGGGAGAGAGAATTCATAGTGGCCCAAAAAATATGCCACACATGAGTGGGTGTATATTTATCTTAGTGGTGGTTATCCTCATGTGCCAAAAGTCATCAAAGAAGATCATCCTTTAGATAAGAACATGTGCCACCTCCATGTGGCTCCAAAACATGTGATCCACTTTCATAAGTGAGTCAAAAACACCCATAATGTTATTATTATTTTCATCTCTAAGGGTCAAGAAAGTGGATGCACCACTTTATACAAGATCTTAATCCATTCCATGTGACTCTAAATATGGTTCCCCACTCACTCATGTATGTCCAATCACTAAAAATGATCTTCCTATCTTCTTCTTCCATGTGACTACATAAGTCCAAAAGGTGTTGTAATCACCTTTGGACTTTATACACACATGAGAATCAAGACACATTAATAAATGCACCTCAATACAAAACCTTGACCATTTTCACCACATGACACACCACTTGTGACTAATAAAGACAAAACCATGTCCCTTAGTGGAGTGCTACACCCCACTCCCTATCACATAATCTTGATCACACTTGGGACCATCCATTAGCCTATGCCGCATAACCTTCATACCACATCACTGGCATGCCACATCATCTACATCACCTGTAGACCACACCACCATGCAAAACCTACATACCACATGCCATATCAATATGCATCATCTACATGCCACATGCCACATCACTCATATGCCATGTCATCACAAATAGTGATAGTGAATAGTTTTTATGAATAGTGATTATGAATAGTGACTATGAATATTGGCTTCACACCCAACAATATCCCATAGGAATTCAAAATACACAAGATTTACCACACCTATGTATTCTACCAACTTGCTACATCAATGCACACTACTACCTACATAACAAGCCCAATAGAATTTTTTTGCACTCCTAAAAATTATTTGCTGTAGTCAGCTTTGTCAACATCTACTCCTCCAAAGTATATTTGAAGCAATTGAAGTAACTCCCACTTTACCACAAACCCATCCTTATTTAGGATTCTACCATGAATCACTCACTACTCTTACTACTTGGAAGTATCTAGTTTAGCACACACCATGACACACATGAGGCTTTCCTACTCCCATTAAATGTAATACACAGGACAACCATGTCTCCTCCTCCTTTATTTTAAGACACTCTAGAAGATAAATCAAATTATACTGCAAGAAGAGGGATACTTTCTTCCTTTTTTCATGTCCTTATGCATATTCATCCCTAGTTTGATCCTAACACCTTCATCTTAATGTCCTAGTCACCCGAGCCATCAAAACATTAATCTCCATTAAGTTGGGGCCTACAACCAACATACCATAAATCCATATTAGTAACCTTTGCTAAAACTTGACTCTATATGAAGGTACCATTTTACTCCATCCACACATCTGCTTTAGCCTCTATAACCTTCAAACCTCAAACTAATAACTCTTTACCTCATCTACATAGGCCTCT
The DNA here is from genome assembly GCA_037957365.1 of Torreya grandis. Taxonomy (NCBI): domain Eukaryota; kingdom Viridiplantae; phylum Streptophyta; class Pinopsida; order Cupressales; family Taxaceae; genus Torreya; species Torreya grandis. The sequence goes on along the minus strand of JARHVA010005166.1, from coordinate 646,828 downwards.
AGCTACTCCATCTCATCAAGATATCACCATGTAGGAAATCAACTGCTCTAACCTTGAACAACAAAAATTTCACACTACACTCTAATAATATTTAATAATAGGAGAGTGAAGAACTTGTAGAAATCAACACCTAACTTTTGCACATAGCAAACTTCTACCCATCATGCTAAACATGTCATCTATCAATAATTATAAGGAAGTCATAATTCTACTCAGTGCATCACTACACCTACCAAGTTTTGAGCTTGTAGTAGAATTACATCCTTATTTAGCACATGTCAGACCAAATCATATGTAGATTTACTCCATGCATTAGTCTACCTAGATACTCACATCAACTACACCATAACCCTCTTAGCTACTCACTTCTGATACATTATAACCACCAAGCACTTTACTTAATACATCTTTGAGTTTTGGATTGATTCAACACTAGCCTTCTCCCTTTGAGGACATCAAGTCTCACTTGATCTTCCATCATCCCAAACTAATTCAATAGGTATAATTTCAATTTTCTTTGTACCTCCTCATTTCCATGGATTTTGAACATTTTAGCTAACACATTATGGTAGTAGGATCCTACAGCTTATACACCTTCAGTAGCTAAGAACCATAACAAGGTATATACCTTGTTATCACCCTCTATTGACACCAATAAAGTCCAAATTACTCCACCATAAGCTGTAATATTTCTTGTACACCAAGAATAATGTGTTGGTGTTGATCTATCTAGTAAAGCTTATTAAACTTTTCCTCCATTCTCCATCTGCATCTGCCACAAAGAGAAATACCTACCATAATTTTTTTTGTTTCACATCTTGGTCTCTCCACTTGTAGCTACCAATTTTTAAAAACTAACCAACAACCATGGATCTGATACCACTTGTTAGGATCTAAACACATTCATGGCTCAAGTACCAATAACTAAAACCTATATATGATACCATTTGTTAGGAACTGAAACATAATCCTAAACATGTGCATGAAATAAATGCAAAAATAAAATAAGCTACAAAAAATAACATAATAGGATAAAATACATTACATAATATATATGTGAAAACCCTTGTAAAACCAACAAAGGGAAAATCATAGGGAAATGATAGCTTCCAAACTTAATATTACATCAAAAACACTCTCTTATAATAACTCCTCACAACAAATCATTTGTTGCAACATGCAGATCTTACACAATGCTAACACCATAACATCCAAGGTGATCTCCAAACATCAACCTACATATCCATGTGCTGAACTAACAAGATTCCAAGTTCTAAGTCTCCAATTAGGTGAGCCAAGCTAACATAGCCTTCTAGGCTCTAACCTCTAATCTCAAGGATCTCCATGCTTACAACAAAACATGCATGATGCTTACAACCCAAGAATATAGGTGAGATAAGATTATAATCATTTCAAGATCCAACCTCCTAACATGAAATATCAAGGCTTGAATGGATCCTAAAATGGAATCTATAAGGATTACCATAGACTACATTGTAAAATACAAAAGAGAAAGCATGCTCTTATAACATTTATAAAGAGAGAAGAGAGAGGGAGAGAGATAATGTATAATGGCTCAAAAAATGCACTAAAAATGAGTGGGTGTATAGTGATCTTAGTGGTGGTTATCCTAATGTGCTAAAATTCATCAAAGAATATCCTCCTTTAGATAAGAACATGTGCCACCTCTATGTGGCTCTAAAACTTGTGACTCAATTCCACAAGTGAGTCCAAAACACCCATAGTGTTCTTGTCTTCATCTCCAAGGGGTCAACAAAGTGGATGCATAATTTTAGACAAGATCTCAATCCAATCCATGTGGCTCTAAATATGGTGTCCAACTCACACATGTGAGGCCAATCACTAATAATGATCTTCCTATTTTCTTATTCCATGTGACCACATAAGTACAAAAGGTGTTGTAATCACCTTTAGACTTTATCCACACATGGAAATCAAGGACAAATCAATAAATGTGCCACACTACCAACCCTTGACCATTTTCACCACATGTGACTACTAAGGACAAAACCATGTCCCTTAGTGGAGTGTTATGCCCTACTCCCCATCATATCATCTTGATCACACTTGGGACTTACTGGATAATTTTGGCCCACATACCAAGATTGTAGACATATGGATTAGGTTTGTAATGGTTGAGTAGATGAATACATTATAAATACCCTTCAAAATCTTAAGAGTTCTTAGAATTAGTATGGAAGTGCATAGTTTTCATCTAGTTCTTCATTATGTTCATATCGACATTTTGGGGCTAGTGGTAGAAATTCTAGGTAGGTAATTTGATGATGTCATAATTACCATGTATAGATGAGTCAAGGAGAATTGGTCATATGGTTGTGATCACAATAGTCCCAAGTTACTATGCACCAATTTTTAGGCCATGCATATAAGTGCAATAGAACATATGAGGGTTCAAAGTTGGCCTCTCAGATATTTTTCACTAAGTTTCCATATTTAGCCAATTTGCAAAGAAGCTCAAATAGAGTCGAGTGAGAATATTAATGAGGCCATATAATACACATGTAGTATTCTCAAGATAAAATTATTAGATAGGTTTATTCATCTTAGTCCCCAGGTACAACATGTTAAGTTTTAGGCCATGTGTCTAAGCTTGATAAAAGTTATACATGCTCAAAGTTAGCTTCTCTAACATAATTCACTAAGTTTCCATACTTAGCCATTTTCAGCTAGACCATCACCAGGATATCATGTAGGAGCAAATAGACTATCCAACTTGTTATTTTAATAGCTTCAATCATAAGCCTTGCATGACTAGTGGATTATGTGTAATTGTAGATCTACATGCTAGGATCATTCTCTAAAGTTTTCATGCCTGTACGAGCTTTTTGGATAAAATTATAAGCATGCAAAGATGGAATTCCAGAGTGAAACATTCATGCTAACATAATATTTAGGTCCCAAAAAATAATTATTTAATTTTAAAAATACTATTGGAAATTATAATTGACATCTACATGCCCATCTTTTAACGGGCTCATAAATGTATTTGATGGCCATGCATATGTCAAGTTTTAGACAAAGCAAAACAAATCCTTTTGAGATTAAATTTTATGCTCATGTGAATGTCAATGACAATCATATGAATGCCATTTTATGGGAGCATGAATGTCAATTTTAATCTTGTGAACTAGCCATTGGATTTTAAATAGTGGGTCTTAGTTGATCTAATGGTCCTTGCTTGATCATACATCTTGATCCAACGGTGTGAGATGAGTCAAGAAATCAAGGGGATCAATAATTTGACATGTGGTGTAAGTGCGTAAGGATATATATTGATAGTGAATGCTAAGAATAAATTCACTTTTAACATGTGGCACAAATTAGGATAGAGTTGACAAGTCAAAGGGAAGATCAATGGCTGGTACTTGATCGTACAAATTAAGATCAACAGAGCGAGCAAAGGTCAAAATGTCAATAATCCAAATCATGATTGATAACCAATTAGAAAAAAGGAGAGCTTAGGTCTTTTGATGAAAGTTGAGAATCCATTTTCAACCAAATTAAATGGGGTTTTTAGGGTAATCTTGGTGCCATTTGGGCGGCTAAATTCCATTAAAGTGACACTGATGTAGTAATATAGAAGAAACATAAGGGACCACCATTGAATCTAAATATGGACCTTTGGTTTTATATTTTATAGCATGAAGGGTTCATTATTATCACTATATTCACTATATTTAAAGTAATAATCTACGTATACATGAGTTTTTGGTTATTGCAAAGATTTAATGGGTCTTTTTAGACTTAATAAGAGTCTAGAAGGAGCTATATAGTCTATAAATCTATATTAATATAAATACTATAGGAAGACCAATATTCTTAGATTGGTTTTCCATCTATAATGGACCTATGGAAATAGAGAAGATGTGTGTTTAATGCAAAGGGTCTCTTCTATCAATGTGGCTCCATCATCGATAAAGCAATTACTAATCATCACTCATGGCATGGCATTGTCAGTTTCAAGATTCAAGGATTTGATCCTCTTAAATAGGTCAATTGGCTTAGGGTCCTAAGGTGGTGAGCTAGTAGTTAGAGAGGTATTTAAGGAGCATTGATTCCATTCAAATAGACCTTATCATCATGCTTAGGGAAACCGCATCTTGTAGTGGGTAACTCTTAGTTAATGAGAGTAGCTTGAGGAATATTAGAACAAAATAGGTTTGTTTTTTGATCAAGACACACATGCAAAAAATAAATTAATGAGCTACCACCATATGATGATCCTTTTTTCACTCCCCTACACATGGTTCCCATATTTATCTCTCTCTTCTTGCTATATATAGAGGATTTTGAGATAAAAAATGCATCCTTTTTATATTTTCTATACTCCTCTTGGGCATGACCAAACTCTACCAAGATGGAGCTTGTAACCTCTTGAAATGAATAGAAGACTGTATTTTAGATTTCATTATTCTAGTAGAGTATGTACATGTGAAATTTGCATATGTGGTAGAAGCCTCTCCCTTGTCAAGTCATGATCTCACCTAGTTACTAGTTCATCTCATTACGTAGGTCATCTTTAGTGTTATACATTTTTTTATTGAAGCTCGCATGTGGCTATTGTGACTGGTTAGTGTCTTGCTTTAGACCTCTCCTTCATTTCCCTCAACTTGTGATCATTTAGTGAACCTCTTCATGAAACATTGATGTATGACATATATTTATAATCTTGGATCTAGTTTTGTGCTTATTTCATTAGTGTTTAAGATTCAAGTAGAGTGGATCAAACCATAATTTAGGTGCATCACCATCCTAAGCTTAGGTTTCCCTTTCATGTTATCTCTCTCTCCCTTTTATCTAGTTATTATTAGGTTGTAGTAGTGCTAAAATGAGATAAATGATGCATTAGAGAAGCTTGATTCATTAAAAACCCTTGAGTTTTGACCCCATTATAGGATACCCATAGCCTAGGGTCAATTCTATATTGAGCTAGATTTGGAAGTAGGACCTACATTTGCTTCCAACTAGGGTGCAATTATAGTCTATAATATTTGTGACATGCCCAAGGGGACAAGGTCCAAAAGAATGGAAAGATATTGGTGTGTCTTTCTTCTAATTAGCTTTTGGAATCAAGCACATTAACACTAATGGAAACCCCAAATCAAACTTTTGTTTATGAGCAGATCATGTATGTATCAATGAAGTTTCTAATTAGTTATTGCATCTCATTTGACATATGAATTTGTTATGGAAAATTATGGTTAATAGTCCTATTATCCACCTCCTTATTAGTACTCCCAATATGGTCCTCATGATCCATATGAGCCTAGTCAACCCTACCAAGATTTCTATCAAATCTATGAGGAGGCAAGTTTCTTATGATCCTTATTATCAAGGGAATAACTCTTACCTTCCTCATGATCTTCACTAATGTTGTGAGAACCAAATTTAGTCATATATGCAAGAGTATTACCCTGATCTATCCTATGGATGGAAAACCCATTATAATATTGATCCTCATCAACCCTATCATGAGCCATCCATACTAGAACTTAGGTAAATTTTAATAAGCCTTGAAAAACATGCAATAGAATTGTTCTCACAAAATTATTATGGCCAAGATGCCCCTACTCACTAGATCCATTATGTGAGAGAGTCATTGCAAAAAATGAAAGTATAATAAACACATGTTGAGAGATAAAATTGGAATAATCTCACAGGTGAGATGATGGATGTAGGTGAATACATTCAAAGCATTGAGGACAAGTTAAAAGGAATTGAGGAATAGGAGGTCCAACCTAAAAAATATTATGTGCCTACATATACACCAGCTCAACCTTCTTATGTGCCATTCATTCCTCCTTAAGATACCATTCTAAGTGCCCCTTTGAGTATACCAAGTTCCTCATGTGTTATTTAGACCTTTCCTTATTAGAGATCTATCCAATAGAGCTATCAAAGAAAGAAGGAGATTGCTATTGAACATGTTATTAAGGTTCAAGACTCCATCCTTTCTCAAGAACCCCTTATGAAGTCCTTCAAGGTTCCAACCTAGAATTAAGTGGTGAAGTCATGGGGTGGGAAAAGTAAGGCCAGTTTGGATTTGAAAACCTATGATAAAGGAGGATATGAACCTATGTAAACCTCTTTCACCCCTCCTCAAGAGTATTCTTGTGTTCCTTATCTTCATGAATCCATTGACCACCTTAAAGAGAAGATATTCCAAGAGAATATAGTGAAACAAATCAAAGAGTTAGAGATAATGACAAGGAAAGAAGAGAAGAACCAAAACCCAAAGGTTAAAGGGGAAATTATATCTTTTCCATCATGAAACAAAATCGTGCAGTCAAGTAAATCCAAGGTTTCTCAATATCCTTCCTCCTCTCTTTAATAATCTAGGTCATTTCCATATTGGAAATACATTCAAAGTAGTAGGTAGAAGAAGGAGGAAGTGGTGACTATGGAAGTCAAAAAAGAGACCATGTAACTTCCACTCCTTTCCCCTCAACATCCTAAAGCCTTTCCTTCATGGAGAGCCATTAAGTAAGTAAAGAAATAGGAAGAGGAGGTGAAGGTGATCAAAGAAGAGCAACTTCAGGAGCAAGATCATGTACCTATGGTAACTTCTTTGGACCTCTCTTATCTTGCTAAATACTTTCAAGGATATGCTATGCCACTCTTTGAGAAAGAGCCTTTCCTTTGTGAGGCAAAGCAAGAAGATGTAGCTAAAGTAGGAAATGAAGGTGACTTGAGTGACCATGAGGAAGAAATCATGATTGGGACACTTATTGATGAGGACAAATATGATTCGATTTTCCATGATGATGAAAATATGGAACAAGTGAAAGAGAAAGCTAAGGTAGAGGATGAGATACAAGTACATGAGGAAGAAGTTGATGATGTATAAGAGAAGGATGTCCTAGTTAGACAAGTTGACGATGTTTTCCATGAGATCCTTGATAACACAAAATATATAATTTATCATGAAGTACAAGAGCTTATAAGTGAAGAATAAGCTGAACATGAGAGCATGGTCAGTCATCAGCTTGATATTGAAAATGAAGTGGTGTTGATTGACCAATCTAAGATGTCAAAAGAAGGCTTGCAACCTCATGTTTACGGTCAAGAAATTGATATGTTTGCTTATAACATTTAGTTTAAAAAGGATCCCATTAAATTATAGCTTCATGAGAAAAAAATCTTTTGATTTTCTTGATATCTTTCATTCAAGTTTGTATTTACTTGAATGCGGTCTATTATAGGATAAGAGGAGTGCTATCATCAAGCAAGAGGTAGTTGTTCTCTTAGGAGATGACATGTTTAAACTTTTCAAATATGGTTATAAACTTCTCTTTCCAAATTTAAACATCTCTCTGATATTGGAAGCTAAGAATGAGATCAAATGGACCCAAGAAATCACAAGATCAAGTCCATCTCCCTTAGAGTTCGACCTTATAGATATGTCAAAAGAGACACATCAAGATGGTCTATATGTTCACAATCAGTAGTTTAGGATTGAGGAAGAATTGAAGTTGTTCTTGAAAAGTCCACAAATTTGGAAGGAGTGTGATTGGATATTTTAATCATGTTTACAATTCATGCACTTAAAATTATTATTAGAGGAGCCAATTGCTTCCCCAAGAAGACATGAACATCAAATTGCTCATAGCTGTAAAAGAGAGCTGTCAAAAAAAGGCAAGTATGTTTCAAAGATCCAAGGTGTAAACAATAGTTTCCCATTTGACCCAAGTGGAAAATAATTATATACTATATCCATGTACATATTAGAATAATTTTCATGCTTTCTTCTAAGTTCTATTTTTTGGCACATTTATTTGTTGTCCCTATTTTGTTCTAGGTTAGTTTCCCTTTCAATAAGTGCCTTGAGCACTCTATCTTGTCTTGTTATTTTATTGGTCCACTGTATTTGGTTCAAAAAGAGGTTAAAGAAGTATTAGAATTTAATATATTATATCTAGAGAGGAGACTCCATGCCTAAAGGACTAGACTAGGCACATGATCTAGGTTCTTTTACATAGATAGGCATGTAAAACCCTATGAGTTACCAAAGATGTTATCCAAATTTGGCCCACATACCAAGATTGTACCCATATGGATTAGGTTGATAATATATGAGTATATGGATAGGTTTTAGAGACCTTTCATAGTGTCAAGAGTGCTTTGAATGAGTATGGAAGTGCATGGTTTTCATCTGATTCTTCATTATGTTCATATAGACATTTTGGGGCTAGTGGCAAAAATTCTAGGTAAGTAGTTTGATAACATCATCATTACCATGTGTGGATAATTCAGGGAGAATTGGTCATATGGTTGTGATCACCTTAGTCCCAGGTTGCTATGCAACAAATTTTAGGGCATGCATCTAATCATAGCAGAAGATAGGAGGGTTCAAAATTGGTCTCTCATATATTTTTGCTAAGTTTCCATACTTAGCCAATTTTCAAAGAAGCTCAAATAGAGCCAAGTGAGCATATTGATAAGGATATATAACTTATGTGTGGTAGTCTCAAGAAAAAATGGTCAAATGGGTTTGTTCACCTTAATCCCCAATTTCAACATGCTAATTTCAGGCCATGCGTCTAAGTGTAATAAAAGTTATACATGTTTAAAGTTTGCTCCTCTAACATAATTCACTAAGTTTCCATACTTGGCCATTTTTGGATAAACCATCACTAAGACATCACATAGGATGAAATAGAACAACCAACTTGTGATTTTAATATATTCACTTAGAAGCCTCACATGACCAATAGATAATGCATAATTATAGATCTACATGTCAAGATCATTCTTAGAAATTTTCATGTCTACATGAGCTTTCTCAATAAAGTTATAAGGATGCAAAGATGGACTTGTAGAGTGAAACATTCATTTAACATCAAACTTAGGACCTGATAAATAAACATTTAATTTGAAAAAGACCACTAGAGATTAAAATTAATGTTTACATGCCCTTCATTTGATGGGATCATGAATGTATTTGATGGTCGTGTATATGTCAAGTTTTGGATAGAGAAAAATAAATCCTTTTGAGATTAAAATTTATAGTCATGTGAACATAATTTGATGGGAGTGTGAACATCAATTTTAAGCTCATGAACTAGCCATTGGATTTCAAATAGTGGGTCCCAGTTGATCTAATGGTCCTTGCTCAATCATACATCTTGATCTAATGGTGCAATATGATTCAAGTAGTCAAGGGGATTGATAATTTGACACATGGAATAAGTGTGTGAGGCTATATATTGATAGTGAATCTTGAGAATAAATGTGCATTTGACACATGGCACAAGCTGGGATAGAGTTGACAAGTCAAGGGGAAGATAATGACTGAAACTTGATCATATAGATCAAGATCAATGTAGTGAGCAAAGGTCAAAATGTCAATGATCCAAGTCATGACTGATAGCCAATTAGAAAAAAGGAGAGCCCAGGTATTTTGAATAAATTTGAAAATCCATTTTTAACCAAAGAAAATAGGTTTTGTAGGGTCCTCCTAGTGCCATTGGAGCTCAGTTAAATGCCATTAAAGGGACACTAATGTAGTAAGATAGAAATAACACAAGGGACTACCATTGGATCTAAATATGAATCTCTTGTTTAATATTTTATAGTGTGTAGGGTTCATTCTTGTCACTTTGTTCACCATCTTTTAAGGAAGAATCAGTGTATACATGAGCTTTTGGTTCTTGCAAAGACTGAATGGGTCTTTTTAGACCTAATAGGAGTCCATAAGGGTCTATATAGTCTATAAATCTATATTAATATAAAGACTATAGGAAAACCAACAGTCTTAGATTGCTTTTCCATCTATAGTGGACCTATGCAAATTAAGTAGATATATTTTTAATGAAAATGGTATCTTATGTCAACATGACTCCATCATTGATAAAATAGGTACTAACTGGCCCTCATGGCATGACATTGTTAGTTTCAAGATTCAAGGATTTGATCCTCATAAATAGGTCAAGTGGATTAGGGTCCTAAGGTGGTGAGATGGTAGTTGGAGAGGTAGTTAAGGAACATTGATTCCTTTCAAATAACCTTGTCATCATGCATAGGGAATCCTCATCTTCTAGTGGGGATCTCTCAGCCAATGAGAGTAGTTTGAGGACTATTAGAATAAAAGGAGGTTCATTTATTAATCAAGACACACATACAAAAAACAATCAATGAGATTCCACCACATAATGATCCTTTTTTCACTCCCTTATGCATGTTTCCCATCTTTTTTTCTCTCTTCTTACTATATATAAAGGCTTTTAAGACAAAAAATGCATCCTCTATGTATTTTATCTATTCCCTCTCTTGGGCATGACCAAAATCTGCCAATATGGAGCTTGTAATCTCTTAAAATGATTATAAGACTATATTTTAGATTTCATTTTTCTGATATAGTGTGTATATGTTAGATTTTCATATGTGGTAGAATCCTATCCTTTGTCAATTCATGATCCCACCTAGTTACTAGTTCATCTCATTATGTAGGTCATGTTTAGTGTTTTGCATCTTTTGATTGAAGCCCGTATGTGGATACTATGACTAGTTAGTGTCTTGATTTATACCTATCCTTCATTTTCCTTAGCTTATGATCATTTCGTGAACCTCTTCATGAAACACTGATGTATGACAAATATTTAGAATCTTGGATCTAGTTTTGTGCTTGTTTCATTAGTGTTTAAGAGTCAAGCAGAGTGGATCAAACCATATTTAGGTTCATCACCATCCTTATCTTAGGTTCCCTTTCATGTTATCTCTCTCTCCCTTTTCCCTGGTTATTAGTAGGTTGTTTTAGTGTGGAAATGAGCTAAATGATGCATCAAAGGAGCTAGCCTCATTAAAAATCATAAAGGTCTAACCCTATTATAGGATACCCACAGTCTGGAGTCAATCCCATGTTGAGCTAGATTTATAAGTAGGACCTACTCACTTTTACTTCTAGCTAGAGTATAATTCTAGTCTATAACAGGACCATCTATGGGCCTACACCACATCACCTTCTTGCCATATCACTAGCATGTCACATCACCTACATGCCACATTATTTTCATCACCTATAGACCACACCACCATGAAACACCTACATACCACATGCCATATCACCACATTACCTGCATACCACATGCCACATCATCTACATTCCACATCACCCATATGCCATGTCATCATGAATAGTGATTATGAATCTTAACTTCACACCCTATAGCTTTATCTTAGTCGGTGGTTCCTTAGAGCTTGATTGCACTGGTATCACTTCTTTGAGACCCTTACAGTTGAAGTGGTTATGAAGGGAGTAGACCCTTTGGTGAATGACCCATAAAATCTTGCATCTAATTGATAGATTATTTTAAAGCACCTATGTACTGAAAGGTATATTGGGATCATATATAAATTCCATAAAAATTTAGCTAAAGACCTTTTGGCCATAAATCATTCATCGATGTAGGGCTATAAAATTAATCACACCCAAATATATATTTTACATACAAACCTTTTGAGATAAGGGTTATATTAAAATACCACCAATAACTACAATAATTTCTTTAAAGAATATTAAATTTTATCCTCTCTCAAGACAAGTATATCAAAAGGCTTGATGAATGTGGAGTAATCCTATGTCACTTACTAAAATAAGGTCATCATATTGAGAGTTTGGTTAATTGATTGTGGTGTCAAAACTTTATCATAATTTACATGCACCTACACAAAGAGGCGTTACTCTATCCATGTTTTTGGTCAAAAATTATTCTATTCTACGTCCAAAATTGGTCAAACACATATGTTTCAAACCTTGTTTGTTTGGAATTGTATCGTTACTCTATCCACATTCCAGGTCAAAATCATTCTCTTCTATGACTAGTGTCCAAATTTATATCAAATCACACCTCTCTTATCTAAAATCATATTGTTATGCTATCTGTGTGAATTTTAAACTATTCTCATCATACCATTTTATTGTGTTTGAATCAAATCTATTCAAGTCCAAAGTATTTTCTCTTATAATTTTTAAAATCATATTCTTATCTCCCCATTCAATCTCCCATACCTATCGGTTGGGAACAATGAAGTCATGACATCCGTATTTTCTCTTATTTGAATATAATCCAACACCAAAGTCCAATATAAGCTTTAAACACATATGATTAATTATTCCCTACTTGGGGATAATTCCAATCCAATCATTTTGCTTTCATCTATCCTTGCTTGGAGACATCATTCAATCAATCTTCGATAACTTTTTCAAATCATTTAATGACATCTATGTTAGAGTGTGATAGATATTATGAATGATATGGTCATTATAGAAAAAGGGAACCCATTTTTATACCTTTATCCCACACCCATTTGACTTATAAATTATAACATTCATGTCAAATGTCAAATCAATTCAATTCATCCTTAGAAGATATTTTACCAATTGGTCACAACAAACATGATTGTGTATCCACATACCAAGGCTTTTGATGAAAATGATCCCAATCCTAAGTGGCACCAAAAATAAGAATAATGTGAGTATCATAAGAATCAAGGCCATTCACTTAACTAACATAGTAGGTTCAATATTTATGTCCAAGGATTGATTGATCGTGGATATATCATGATTGAGTCAAAATAATATGTCAAGCATTAATCCCTAGCCCATCTATAAGCCAAGATGTAATAGACTCATTATTTCATCTTAGATAAAATGTATCATAAATTTTATCTCTTCTTAATCTAGCCTTATAACCCATTTTCACTAAACATCCAAGTACACCCCAGCCTGAGAATCAGTCACTAGGGATATTCCAAGATAACTTTATTAATCACAATCATACTCATTCACTTTCAAGTCAATAATAAGACAAATCATCCATTTTTGACATTCTCATTGAATCACCTATATTTTATGAGTCATCCTTTGACCATCCTCCTATTTTTGATAAACCTTGCTTTGAAGAGCCTCTTTATGACTATTCACCTATATTTGATGAAACCATCTTTGAATAACCCATTATTGATTTATAATCTATTTTTTTCCCATCCTCTAAAGTCCCTCATTTTAAAAAATTCCTTCATCCCAAAGCCTTCATTTCAAAGCACATAATGAAAAAGGTACTTATGGATAATGTAATTCAATAGGCCATCTTGTGGCTAAATCTAAAAGAAAATCAACTTTCTTATTAAAACTAAATTTAGAGTCAGCATCATAATCATGATTACAATATACATCAAGATCAATTTCTATTTTATAACCACTGGTATAATGGGGTTCCATTTTATAACCACTTTTAGATTTAACATCAAAAGTAGAATCAATGTTTGTCTCAACATCAACTTTAGATCCTCTTAAGTCATAATCAACTTTAGAATTAGAATATATTAGTGAATATTATAACATTGTCTATACAATTATATAAGATTCACTTGAGTCTGAATCAATTTTAGAATCAACATACCTTAGTATTTATTATGACATTGGCTACACACTTATTGTAGATAAAATTGAATATATTTGTGATCCTTACATGATTTTTGAGGATTCTTCTTTTGACATTGACACAAGTTATCCTAGTACCCTCTATGAAAACTATGTTCCATTTTAACATTAAATCGACTTAATAATTGTGTTTACCATTAACCATCATAGCCATTATATTGATATTATACCCCCATAAACATTGATTGCGACAAAAAAGTCACGCATTGTTGAACTTGTTTCATGGCAATATTTCAGTGGCAAAATCTATGGGGATCAAAGACAATACTCATGCAAAAGAACAATCTCCTAATGAAATCCTTCTTGAGGCACTAAGGGATAATCAAAGTCTAAACTCAGCATCTTCTAGTGAAACTTTGTTTTAGGTGCTAGATAATAATCATAATAAATAATTATAATCCTTTAGTGAAACCTTATTGAAGGTGCTAAGGGACAATCAACATGAATTATCAATATCCTGTAGTGAAAAATTATTTGAGGCATTATCAGACAATCCAAATTAGAACAATTAAGAATTTTTTGGTGAAAACTCTTTTAGGCACCAATATATAAACCAATTAGTTCCTCATTTCTTGATGAAGACATTATTCAACTTAATATCAGCCCTACCACAACCAAAATCAAGTCTAATATGATATCAAAAACACTATGTGTGATTGAAAGTCCTAAATTTCATTTATCTCCCAACCATTATACATTCCATTATGATCCTTATTATTCATTCATGATCTATTTTACATTATCTCATTAGACCATTTATCCCATGCCTACCCTTATTTACCCTTCCTAGTAGCACTCTCTTTTATAGAGGTTATGAAGATACCTTATTTATAATTTTGGGGGAAACTAAATTAATGACCAACAAAGATCATAATAACATCAATATAGCCTACATCAGTAACATAATTATAATAGAGAAGCTATTCAGAATTGATATGGGTTAGATATCAAGCATTCACATTATGCATCTTGTAATCCTCCATTGACTTGAGATGTCAAAAAATAAAATTAAAAATTAAAAAAGAAAGATAAATAATTCATCTAATAGTGAAAACCATGAATTTGGCACCTTGAGAAAGTACCATGATGAAAATGAGGTTTATGACATCATGTGTAAATAATTTATTGTCTACAAGTACCTTGACACTTGTGGGCATTCTTGTTTGCATTGAAATTCATTCCATTCCTATCATATTACCTTGTCTTGAACCATCTTTCTGTTCATCCTACCCTAGTCCAATTTTCCTTCCTATCTTGATCTTAATAATAAAGTAGAAGGTATTCTAAACCCAATTTTGGAAAATATCTTGGCATATCCTCTTAGTGACACTTTGATGAATAGACATTTTGGTTCCCACATAACATGGTACTTAGAGATTCCTTATCTACTTATCATCCATTATTATCGAATCTGATCATTCCAATCCTATTATTTGCTATTCAATTTCATCCTAATGCTAAAATAGGTTTTCCCTTTGCTAATGATCTCTTGTGGGTATATTGTTAAAAACACTCCTAAGCATACCCACTAATCCATGCTCTCTTCATTTTATGAGAATTTTAATTCCACACTCTCACCATTTTTTGAGATAAATCTTACACCCTCTTTATTTTTTATGTTGATTTCATGCTCTCTTTATTTTACGAGTTTAACCATTCAGTATCACATTATTTATTTTCTTGTTTCTGATCATACTTATCATTTTCTATGCCTAATGTTTGGTCAAACTACAATGGCTAGAGGTCCATTTGGACTATCTAGGTAGTGCTTAGTTTTATGAGGTTATATCATCCATCCCTTGTCCCATTCTCTCAAAATTTTTAGAGAATATCTCTTTCCATTTTGGCAAACCTATTCATTATATGCTCTTGCCATTTTTTGAGTCAATGTTCCTATTTTTCCTCTATAATCCATCATTTAGTATGGTGTAAGTATCATATCATTCATCATGACATACCCCTACTAAATATACAAACTGGTGTAAATACCATATACTATATGAATGTGGAAAACATGTTTCCAAATCATGTTGCCTACCACTGAATCTAAGAACTATGAAAAATGTGGAATCCATGTCACCATGACATACCCCCACTATTCCCCCCTTTGACATGAGAGAAAAATATTACTTGGTAGTTAGCTCAACTCAAAAGGTAAGAGAACTATAAATATACAAATGTAACCATGTAGCACATAGAATGTGTAGACACTCCATTCTGACCACATTCGTGTCATAATTTGGACTTCAAACTAATTTATACCAAACTATGCAAATTAATCCTAAGAATCACTAAACATCCCAAATTTATCTACACATTGGATGTAAGTACCCATAATTATGTTGAATCATCCCTATTTGGGGTATTAACCTCCCATGGATTCATCCCCAATCAGGTTACATCCTAAAATCTAATATTTTCAACCAATTAAGTGGGACATTTGATCAAATTCTTAAAATGACCAAAAGCCTAAGAAAAATTAACTAAACAAACAAATCAAATTAAATGCTTAATTAAATAATCCATAATGATTTAGTGAATTTATAATTTATAAAAATCAAAAATCAAAAAATATCAAAGGGAAATGATGTCATGATGATGTCATAATATTCAAAGTCAAGAATTATGAAATATCAATATAAATGCCTTAAAAATGAGAATTATTAATCCATGCCTCCATAAATACATAATTAAGGACAATATTTAGTGCATTTGGACTCCCACATCTAACTCAAGGTTAGCCTAGACCTAATCACACTTGGGTTTGGGTTAGTTTGAAACCTATAAATACACGGTCTCATACTCACTTCTAACAAGCTCTTTTGCCTAAAGTTATTATGCAGATTTATAAGAGAAGCTTCATAGACCAATACATGCCAAGACCAAAACCATAGTGGACAAAGGGGAGGTGTTTCTCACAAAATAAGAGCATATATTAATACTCTAATTTATACACAAGTTGAGTAATCCAACTACCATTTCAATAAATGATTCAAAGCTACAAGGAAGGTGAAAGTGATTCGTCTCTTGTTAGTCTAGTTGTGTTTTGTTTTATACTGTTATTATCAAGCTCCCTAGTCTCCAGGCTTGGGAATTATTGGACTTAAGCTTGTTATTTTGGATGTTTGAATATACTAACAAGTGACTAATGCATCTTATCCCTTGGATTCCTATTGTACACATAATGGCATGCCAAGTGGGACTGTGCACCCCAAACTCATCATAAGAGCATTTTTGGATCTCCTTTGAGCCAATAAAAAATCAAATTAGACCTTAGTTTTAAGATTTTTCCTTAAAATTCCCATTTTTTTATATTTACTGCTAATTGGTGACTTCAACCCAAAAAATTGATGACTTAGCCTATTTTACATTCTATGTGTGACTATATTTTTAAAGGCTATCAATGACTTTGCTACTATGTATCGATGAATTCGATAGAAAATAACAAATTCACCACCAAAACAACTACTTTGATAGAGGAAATCGATGATTCAACCCATGAAAATGGTGGCTTTGTCAAGTAATAGTCTATTTTGAAATTGACAACTTTGCTATTTTTTAATAAAAATAATGACTTTAATAATTCTAATCATCAAATTTGTGCCTGCTAATCAGTGACTTTGCCAAGATTTGTGTTTTATATTACATAAAAAATGGTGACTTCACCCTGTCTACTAATCGATAATTTTTCTTTGTTAAGACAATCTAAGCAAGCACAAGTTAATCCTCTAGTATTTTTGTGTAGGGAATTAAACAAAGGAGAAGAGGTTTCACATTATAATAAAGTCACTTCACTTGTCTTTTGGTTCTTAAAAGACTTTAAAAATAACTTTTTGTCATTTCAAAGTTACAACAAATGCCAAAATCCAATCATGCTTCAAACAAGTGCTTTAAAAAGAACAACCACAAAAGACTTTGAGCTCCTAAGAGAACTTTTTATTCTTATTTTACAAAGTACTTAGTTTTATTTCTTAAAGTAGTTTCATTTTCATAAATCCTTAAACATATGCTCTCCCCTTGTTCCCTTTAAGGAACTTGGGTGACCAAAAAAATGCATTTTTTTACTTGTTTTTTTGAGTCAAACCTAAATAAATGTCGTGTATGCTCTCCCCTTATTCCTAAGGACTTGGGTGACTTAAAAATGACCTAGTTCTTCCTTTATTTTATTGTGTGGATTGTGATCAGGAGTTCATCACCTCCTCATAGGTTATTTAGGTGGACTTTGACTTGAGGTTTCATCTCCCAGCTTTGTTCTGACCCTACTTATCTGATAGGGTATATAAATTGAGCATGTTAAATAGATGGGATAATGGTTGAGTGATTATCCTGATCAGATGGAAGAGGACTCAGGTCAAGAGACAGTCTAGACATTAAATTTCACAAATAAGTACATGGTTGAAGTTGTTTTCAGGGGACAAAAACCTTTCATAACAAGCTAGGTGGTTTAAATCAATTTATGGATATTTATTTTTCCCAAGTATTTCTATGCACTTTTGGACCATCTAAATAAGATAAGTCAAAAATTTATAATAATTAACCACACTTGTCATGGATTATTCTACCAAATGTCACATTACTTCAGTACTTTAAGTTCATTACCACATATTAGTTCTTGATAAACAGAGGGAGGCTTAAAAACTCTACCTATATGCCCTCTCTATTTTTGGATTAATAATTAATTTCTTTCAAGACTGGTATATCGGTTGAAATTTTGGTGGATACTATGCATACATCATGCTAATTTTAGCATATGAGTATGCACTTTGGCGGTACTTCTTCTTTTTACTTTTATTGGTTGGGTCCAAAATTACTTTTCCAAAGTAAAAAAATAAGACAAACACATGTTACACACACCGCTTTACATGAAAAAGTGTTATGCTATCAAAAATTTCCAAATTATTTTCCTTGTTCAAAATAAGATAAAAAACCATTTATGCCCTTTGTTTCTAACTAGTTTTATTATGCTGGCCATTTTTAACTAGAAAAGTTGGAGTTATTCTTAACCAAGTTTAAACCTTATTAGAATTTTGAATCCAATTTCAAGTCTAGCATGGTTATTACATTCACATAGACCCTTGACCCTTGTTAAAAGAGTTAAGTTACCTTCTCAAACCAAGTTCAAAACCCATTATCAAGCATAAATCTGAGTAAAACTAATTTACATTTGAGTCTTGCCTATTATTTGTGATTAAATGTTTTACTTTGTTCACTTAGTTTGTGATACTTGAGTTGGATTTCTAAATTGGTTTTATTAGACCAACTTTATATCTTTGTTTTCCAATTATAAATCCCTTTTAGATCGAGTTCACTTTATAACTAGTTTCCGAGTTTACCTCAACCAATTGAACTCTTTGTTTCTGCCCAATTACCTTAGATTTAAGTCCATTTCAAGTTTTGTGCCTAGATTGAGTTCATGTCCAAGACTAGCTTTGTGATATTTTCCAAAGACCTAGCATAATTTCATTCTTAAACATATACAAAGATTGTTTTACATTTATATAGTTCAAGGCCTTTGTCAAAGACTAGTTTCATGTTTACATTTAAAAAAATTCTTAGATTTAGTATAGACCTTTTCCAAAATTGTATTCATGTTTCACCTTTTATACCTCTTTTCAAGAGCTAATTGTGTTTTTCATTATAGTTTTAGACCAAACCAAAGTTTATTTCAAGTTTCCCTTTTTATACCAAGTTTCAAGCATTCATGATTCTAAACCAATATTTTCATGAGATGCTTATCATTACTTCAACCATACCTTGCTATACATGTAGTAGGACCATGTATAATTTAGAGAATGAAAACATTGTCACAAGTGACCATTTTGGTGAAGAACCTTCTGGAGATGACATAGCATATGAGACGGATCCATATCCTACATATGATACCCACTATATAAATTAGGGTCAAACCCATTAACACATTACCTTACCAATACACCTTGTTATCTAGGTCAAGACTAATACCAAACCACACAATATTTTTTTAACATAATGCCTAACATGGAATAGGTGAAACAACAAAAACCTTACTATGTGATCACTCCAACTCAGACCACTTATGATACTTAATTTTTTGATCATCACCTCTTGGTTAATAGGGACAAAATAATTTTTACAGTAGTATAAGTAGGTGTTAAATTCTTGGCCAAATCTCCACATGAAAGTCTATAAAGATTGGTTATAGTTCCTAATAAGACACCTAATGTCAGACCATTTAAACAAGCATCATTTAGACATATCTAGGCTCATGTACCAATGAATAACCAAGATCTTATTGTACTTGTAAAATGAAAAGGTTAAATTATTGATCAAATGGGAAAAATACAAAAAACATACCAAACCTACCTTAGCTTGGCTAGGAATTTAAGTGCCATGGTTATTGCCAATATGTTTCTCATAGAGTTAACTCCATCAACTAGGGTACAAATTGACTGATTGGGCTATACCAATACGAACATGAATGCAATTTGGGGACATGTTTATTGCCCCAATCATTAAAGAAGAAATTATAGTTCCTACACAAGACCCTTTACAAAATGTGGTGGATAACTTACAAATGTATCCAAATCTACACCAAAATGGGTCACATATATAACAGAGAAACTCATAACAAGTTTCACCCATAAACACATTAAGTGGTTCACAATAATAGGGGGTAGGAGCATCTAGTTTATAGACATAACAAATGACTACCCCTCCACTAGCTGCTTCTTCAACTATGTACTATGTAGAAAGTAACCAAATGTAGACCAACATTCCACCACAATAAGGGTGACCAATCCTGCACCTTAATAGGTTGTGAACCCTATTCCACTCTAACAAGGGGTAACCTACATTACATGAGAAAATATACCAACTAACATGCCACCATAACAAGTGGTAAATCCATTACAAACATTTTATAATTAACAACACATCTTATTTAATCAACAATAGTTAGAAACTAGTCAATAATAGGTGCTAAACATTTAATAAGTACCAAACAAGTAACAAGTATTTAACTGAAAATAGGGGCTTATCTTTTTAGGAAATCAATGCCTTGTCCAACAAATAGCTCACATTCAATAAGGGCCTAATATGCAAGACCTTCATCAACAAACCTCTAGACAACAACTCATGCCTTTCATACAACAGGGTTTGACTAGCCAATAAAATGTTCCTATTCAAGCCCAACACACACAATATATTCTACAATGTCAAATATCTCTATCCCAACCATGGTTCCCTCCAAAACAAAGTCATGTTACTATTTATAGCCAAAATATTTACCAACAACATGTATCATATCAATAATATAATCATAGTCAAAATATATATATTCTAGGCCAGTTGATCAACCAAGGTAATATTTTACAATACCACATTCTCCCATTGTACCATGATCAAGGAAATGTACCATTGAACAACCAGTCACAACCATAAAAAAATTTACTATTTGATTTCTATCCTAAGAACTATAAAAAATGAAGGATATAATTACATCCATTCAAATTGGGAAGCAAAACAAAAAGTTTAAACTAGATGAGGTATGTTCATATCCATTCAACATGGAGTACCTTCAAATACCATTTCCAAAAATGTATGAGCCATCAAAGTTTGATAAATACAAGGGAAAAGGTAAACCTAAGGAACATTTGAATGAATTTATTGTTGCTTTCTAGCCAGTGGCCTATAGTGATATCTACTTACTTTTGATTTTCCCCATAAGTTTAGTTGGATAAGCCTTGGAGTGGCTTCTCAAAATGCCAAAGAATTTGTCATCTGAATTTGATGACATTTTAGACAAATTTGTATAGCTTTTTTCCTATAATATAAAACATGAGGTTATGATGGTTGATTTGGGTCAGGATATAAAAATATTGGTGAGAGATTTGCAATCTAGTTACAATGGTCAAAAGCACTTACAAGCTATTTCATGCATAATTTACTTTATAAATAGTTTATAGTTGTATGCACATATAACTTGCATAGTGAGATATCTTATCACCTTGAGTTGTAGTGTGCTCACACTTTTGAGAAGATCATTGAAAAGTGTATACAAATTAAGAAGACCCTTATCAATAAGTGGATAATCAAATTATATTTTCCTAGTCAAACCCCAAATTATAACTAAAGACAAAATCAAAATTAAGGCGAAAACCAAACCCAAAGTCAAATTTAGACTCAAGATATTGCACCACCTCAAGTAAATACCTTTGAAAAATCCAGGGCTTATAACCACAATAATAATGTTATTGGTAATGGAATTACTAATTCATGCCATGTCCAAATGGTGAAAACACCATCTGTTCAACCAGCTCAATATAACTAACCAACTCAATACACACAACCCATTCCGCAAGCTCAACCTAATCCACAAATGCATCTAATTCCATGTATGCAAGCACTCCCACCTCCTCTAATACAAACACCTCTTCCAAGAATAAAACCTAAGGATTGAATCTTTAGTGATCTTGGAGAACAAATTGAGTCAGTATTAAAAAAATTATGCACTGCTAATATGATTAGTTGGCCCATGTTGAAGTCATTCCCTAAATAGGTTATTTTTCCTGATTGGTACAAAAAACATGAATTTAATGACTATCACTGAGTAAAAGGCCATTCTATATGTTGATGTGTGAAATTAAGGCACCTCATTCAAAACATTTTGGAAAATAGAGAGATTGAGTTAGACAACAAGGCTTCTATCTCTAATCAGAACATGGATATTTCATAAGATTCCTTTCCACAACATAACATAACCAATTAGAATCAACAAACATGAAGGCCGGCCACAAAACCATATCAAAAACAAAAATAGTAGAAACAATGACATAAATAACAATAAAATGGTTGAAACCAAGGTCAAATTGACCCTTTTAACCAAGAGTCCTATCACACTATTGCATATGACTATAATAAAGTTGTAAGTTTTATTTTTGATAGTTATATAATGACGATTTTAATCAACCCTAGACCAAATCCCAATCAACCATGGCTATTACCTAATAATGTCTATCAATCTTCCTATGATGGTAATCCTCCTTTGACTTGTGACTACAACTAAGTGAAAAAACAATCAAGGATTACCATCCCAAGCCCTTCTCCTTCTTCCTCTCATTGTAATGGCCCTTTACCTAATTCAGATTATATAGCTACAACTCAATGGACTAAATTCACCATTCTAGGACCACAATGACTTTCTACCAATGAGCCTATTCAATCCACCATACCAATGCAGAGTAAACCAATTACCAATGATAATGAGAAAATGTATGATATTATGGAGTAACTACAAAAGACACCCACATAAATCTCTATTTTAGATTTATTACGTACCTAGACCATCCATGAAATATCCTTATATAAATCTTGATCCAATCCCATGTACCAAATGACATCACACTAGATAAATTCCAAGCTTTGGTCAGACACCTAGCCCCTAGACAATAATTAACCTTTGACCAAAGTGATATGTCATCCCTAAGCCCTCTCCACTATAACCAATTATATAGCAAAGTTATCATAACATGACACAAATTTAATCACATCCTCATAGACAATAGATCAGGCCTTAATATTATGTATCTATGGTTATTCAAGCATCTAGGATACATGATAGTTGACCTTTAACTATATACCATTACCATTAAGACCTATGCCAATGAAAATAACCTAGAATAATTTATTTATTAGTTGTTGTTGGGCCCTTAACCCATGACACACTTTGACATGTGTTGGATCTAGAATTATCATACAACTTATATCTAGGCCAACCATGGATACACAAAATCTAGGAAATACCTTCAACACTACACCAATGTATCAAGTTCCCCCATTCTAAATTGGAGTTAACTATTTCTGTAGACCTACAACCATACCAATTTTGCAAACATTTGGTGGTCGTGTATGAAAGTTATAACTACCATTTTGGCCTAGACCCTAGGCCTAAGATGGATAAAAACCTACTTGTTGAATTATCAGATTCTAATTATATAGGCCTTAATAGACTTGCCTCTACTTCCTTTGTGCCCCCTCTTGAAATATCAAAATATTTTACCATCTCTAACAAAGACCCATGAGTATACCTCATGCATAATGTATTCCATGTGGTTAACCTTCCACATGCCCCTAAGTCCTATGGAAGACCCAAATCCAAGGCTAATTTCATGGAATGATAACAAAAAATAAAGTTTAATTCCCTATATTTAGTTATTTCCACATTGAACACTAGCTAAGTACAAGATCCACTTACCAAAAATGATTCCTATATTTATAGTGATGACTTCACTTAATGCTACCAAAGCAAAAGGTATCCAATCCCTAACTGGATCATGGTTAATCAAGCTTATGAAGCTATATGTCTTGGGATAGCTCAACAAGGTAATCTCAAGCCAATTTCCATAACCAAGTACAAGAGAATTCATGAAAACTTGAGATAATTTCCATAACCAAGTATAAGGGAACTCATGACATTGGATTTAAACCACTTGGGGTTGACCTTGCATATTGTATCTATGTTCCTATGTCAATGACTAATGATGATGATATTGATAATGATGTAGAGTTTTATTATAATGTATACAAGGACTTAGTCAATACCAAGCTATTTAATAGACATGTCGTATGTACCATTATGCATGTCATTCATCCTTCACCACTTTTCCTTCATCATCCACAACTCATCGACTGGGACCAACAAGAATCCATAGTGTCACTAGATGAGATTGAGAATGATGAGGCTATTGGCAATTTTATAGGCCTAAGATACCATATTCTACTTGGAGATCTTAAACAAGGTTTCTCTATCAGATTGGATCTTGTTGACTATTTTTTAGAGTGGGTGAAATTACTTTGCCAAAAAGAAAAATAAAATTAAACATTGAGGAATAAAAGTGAAAACATCTTTGAGGCACTTTTGGACCAAAGTAAAATTTAATAAAAAGGACAATATCTTAGTGAAACCCTATTTTAGGTGCCATTAGATAGGGATGTTCACCATTTTTGAACAAAGTTTAGGATGCCACCAATGCCACAATCATATTTGGGTATAAAATTAGTGAAGAAGAATAGCAGGCCTTTGAACAAATTATCAAAGAGTGTATTGAGGTATTTGTTACATGGCCCTTACCACCATTGGGTGATTCTAATTCATCTTATTTGGGATAATTAGAAGAACTAATATAGCTAAAGGACTTTTATATATCCAACTAGTTCACATCTTTTCTGACTCACTTAGAAGATGGTTTTACACTCCTTATAGAGGACACTTCTCAGGTCAACATTGGAACACTAGTCAATCCAAATTGGATCAAATTAGGCATGTCCCTTACAAAGGAAGAGTGTGAAGTACTTATATCCCTTTTTAGGGAGTTCATCAACATTTTTCCAAAGGATTATCTTGACATGCTAGGTTTAGACCCCTCCTTGGTTGTACATCATCTTGTTGTACATCCTGATTCCAAACCAATCAAGTAGAAACTGATAAAAATGCATCCTTTCATTATTGTATTAATCAAAAAATAATTATATAAACTCTTAGATGTAGGATGCATTTATCCTATTGATTACTTAGTAGATATCCAATATTGTATTAGTTAGCAAAAATCCAAAAGGTATCAGATTATACACTAATTTTCATGGCATTGACAAGGCCTACCCAAAGGATGACTTTCCTTTACTAATTATTGAAATGATTATTGAATCCATAGCTAAGTACAAAATTATTTTCATCAAGGATGGTTTTTAAGGATACAACCAAATCAATATCTCAATAAAAGACCAATATAAGACAACAATCACCACTCCTGGGGAATGTTTTGCTATTAGGTCATGTCTTTCAGCCTCAAGAATGTAAGGGCAACTTACAAACAAGCCATGATAGTAATTTTAAATGATGTGGTGCATGATAGAATTTAGGACTGTGTTGATGACATCTTGGGTAAATCCAAGACCCATGTCAAACATCCAACTATGTATCAAAAGATATTTGAATGACTTCAAGATTATAAGGTTAGACTTCATCCTAAAAGGTACATCTTTGGAATAAATTCTAGAAAATTGATAGGATTTATTATCTCTCATATGATAATTGAAGTCAATCTAGCCAAAGTCAAGGACATTACTGAGATGTTACCACCATCTACTTGGAATAAAATACATAGTTTATAAGGCAATATATAATCAATCAGACGCTTCATATCATAATTGGTTGATAAGTAGAATCCATTTACCCATTTTATGAATAAGGGCACTATTTTTTCATGGAACTTGGATTGTCAAAAGGCCTTTAACTAATTGAAAGAATATTTGGCCAATCCACCCATTTTGTTACCACCCATGCCAAATAATCCATTATTATTCTACCTCTTTACAACAAAAATGCCTTAAGGGCATTATTGGCACAAGATGATGAATGGGAAAAGGACCATGCCATCTATTACCTAAGCCACACATTGGAAAAATATAAGCACAATTATACACTAACCAAGAAATCTTGTTTAGATATGGTCTTTGTAGCACAAACGTTATGCCTCTACATGATCAATAATAAGACCATTGTCATTGATAAAGTATATCCACTCAAGTATATACTTTCCAAAATATATTTATACAGTTGTATGGCTAAATGGATTATGATCCTAAGTGAGTTAGAGATTGAATATGCTAATCAAAGGTCATTAAGGAATATACAATTATAGACTAGCTTATAGAAGCTCCCCTTTCTGATACTCAACCACTTACATTTGGGTTTTTGGATGAGTTCATTATGACTTTAGTAGAAACACCTCCTAAAGAGAAGCAATGGAAACTTTATTTTGATAGTTCATTCACATCTCATGAGTTAGGAATATGACTATTGTTCATAACACCATATGGGGATCTAATTCCTAAGTCTTTTTGTATCAGCTTTACTTGTACCAAAAACATAGCTGAGTATGAAGCACTCATGAAAAGGATTCATTTAATGGTATAATGGAACATTCAACATCTATTGGTTTATGGAGATTCATATATTATCATTAATCAAGTCAAAAACTAATTCCAAACCAAGGATGAGAAGCTGGTACCTTATAAAGCCATAGTGGACATTCTCAAGCAATAGATTTCCCACCTTCAATTTGAACAAATACCTCAAACCAATAATAGAACAATAAATGCCATTTGCATCATATATAAGTCAAGAGATTACCAGTTCCTCATTAAACATATTCTAACAGCTGCTCATGAACCCTCGACCATTGAAATGACATGTGATATTTTTGGTCCTAATTCTACCTTAGAATATTGAACTATATAATTACCTTCATGACTAAATCATTCCACATAACCTATCCCATAAAAATTAAAAATATTTCATTCACCAAGCCTCTCATTATACCTTAATTAGACTTACACTTTATTTTAGAAGCTTTGATGGAACTCTACTTCGGTGTTTAGCCTCGATAGAATCTAGATTAAACTTAAGGGAAATTAATGAAAGGGTTTATGAGGCCCATACTAGTAGGGTTGTCTATGCCAAAATGTTACTGTGTATTATTTTTTATTAGTCAACCATGGAAGTAGATGCTATTGTGTATGTTAAAAGGTGTAAACAATATTATAAGTATGCCAATTTGATACATGCTATAGCCTAGACACTCAAGTCAATGACTATGCCATGGCCATTTTAAATGTGCAAAATCAACCTTGTAGGAAAGATTAAATATACTTAATCAAATGGCCATAAACATATCCTTACTACCATAAATTACTTCACTAAGTGGGTGGAAGCCATTCCCCTCACTTACATGACATACAAGTAAATATCCAAAATTATTTTTAATCATCTCATCTGCCATTATGGTATCCCCTCTAACATTAAATATGATAATGATGGTTCATTCAAAAACAAGGATGTCAAATCCATTTGTTTCAAATATAATATTACCCAACATTTTCCACTACATATATTACCTACAAGGTAATGGCCAAGAAGAGGCATCTAACAAAACCATTATCAATATTCTTAAGAAGATCATCAATGATGTTGGTTTTGATTAGCACTTACAAATTTTATGTGCCCTCTAAGATTATAAATATAATTTACACACTCCAATAGGAGCCACACCCTATTCCCTAGTTTTTGGCATTAAGGCCATTCTTCCTATCGAGGTCGAGTTGCCTTCTCTATGCATTTCATTGAAATATATCCTTGATATGAGGATTACAGAGTAGGTCATATAAAAGAGATGGAACTACTGAATGAAAAATACATTCTAACTATGAATAGTATTTAAGCATACTAACATTGGTTACGTGGTTAATATAATAGGCATGTAATACATAGATAATTTGAGCTTAGTGATCTTGTACTCAAATAAAACCAAAAGAACACAAATGTTGAATGTTAGAAAAAGGGAAAGTTCCTAATTGGTTGGGACCTTATATGATTGTCACTAACTATGGATATAAAGCATACAAGTTGGCTATCCTAAAAGGAGATGAACTTGATGAACCAATGAACATAATACATCTCAAGCACTTTTTTACTTGAGTGACATGAGGTATTATCTATGAAGAATGTTTAAGTTGTGTCATAACATCACCTTCTTTATACCATACCATATACTTTTCCCCCTATACCTTCCCTATTGGCTAAAGTTTTATTTTATCTCCCCTATTACCATTTTGACCTTGGTTTTGATTCATTAATAATTTAGATACCTTCAATAGTTGGATTCGAATGCAGTTTCAATGGTTGATTCAGTCTTATGACTCTTTGAGTGTATTCTTTGACAAAGTGGTAGTATCTTGGGGTAGTATGACAATGGTTTGGAAATTACATATTTCATTTTAGTATATTTTTTATATCACTTACTTATGTCATTTTTCCCTGTAACTTAGGGGTAACCTACTTGTGCCATTGTTTCCTATAGCCTAGGAACAAACTTTTACCATGGCTTACCTTATCATTGTTTCATACCCTACCATTTGCCTATTCATAAACATGTTGTTACTTAGTTGGATTCCTCACTATAGGGTGAAATATAGTGGATTGAGGTCAATTTGGACTATGTAGGCATCACTCAGTGTTTGTTGAGGTCAATTTGGCCACCCTTATTCCAACTCTCTCACCATTTTGTGAGTAATTTAAGAAATGTTTATTGTTTTGCAAGTTAACCCATACAATATCTTATAATTATCTATTGATATGAGATGCCTAAAACAACCCAAAAACATGTAAATATAATTAAAAACTCATAAACAAGCCTCCAACATTAGGTTTTTAAGATCATATCCATGTTATTCAGGATGTGCATCTCCTAGTTGTCAGGTATAACTAAAGCATTCATGCTCTTGTCATTTTTTGAGTCATAGACCTATCACACTCTCATCATTTTATGAATTGATTTTTTGGGTGTTTGTGCATTTGAAATTAATGCAATAATCCACTCTAGGCCTCTCTCATGCCTTCACCATTTTGTGAGATGATTCTTATTTTCCTCTATAAGTTAATTATTTTTCCTTTTCCTCAATTTTATTCTATCCCACATCCTGAGAGAACTACATTTGGCCTAAATTCTAAGTTTGATCTTGTGTACATGGGACTATGTAGGTAACATCCAATTGCTTAGTGTATTTGGAGTCAGTTTGGCCACCCCTTCCTTATTCTTCTATTCCCCTTGATTGTTATAGTTTTATTATTCTCTATAGTTAAGGGGAAACCTTATACAAATCCTACCTTTATCATTGTTCCCTATATCTGAGGGGAAACCTTAGCCATCATACATGTTTCATTTTTCCCTATAGCCTAGGTGCAACCTTTATGCCAAGCATAACACTTCTATTATATGTGCACAAATAGTTATATTAGTTATTTGTTTATTTTCTTGGTTCATTGGAATCAACTTAGGTTGTCTATTGCTCTTGCTTGAACTTAACTGTTTATCACTTGTGCTTTGGCGTTTTTATTCATTTTTCATTAACTTAGGTTGTCTATTGCTCTTGATTGAACTTAATTGTTTATCGCTTGCACTTTATCTTATTTATTCATTGTATCTTAGCTTCGGTTGTCTATTTCTCTTGCATGAACTTAATTGCATTGATTTAGCTTTCTTGTTTATTTTACTTGCCTTATTTTAGTTTTTGGATTCATTTTTATTTTTTAATTAGTTGTTTACTAACTTATTTTCTTGTGCCTTATTTTCCTCGATTGTCATGGGTTTATTATAATTTATTTACACTTGAGTCTTGATTAACCATATTTTGTACTTGATTTATGAATATTTGTATTCATTCTTAAACTTAGTTTATTTGCATTATATTCACTTGGGATTTAATTTTTCATATCTTATGCCTAAGTGTTTTATATTTGCATTTAAATTAATTTTTTCATACTTAAGATACACATTGTTATTATATTTATCTATAACTATGATACATAATATCACAAGCTAGAATGAAAATCAATCAAAATGGAGCTATCAAACAATGTTATTATTAATACTTCCCCTTGTTCACAAACAAACAAGACATACCCAAACAAATCCAAACCCATACAAAACCAAATAATAGTGACTATATACGTGTTAATATAGATGTGCATCTCTGAATAAGCATATACTACAAGTCATCAACATAATCATATAATTGCAAAGTCCAACATCTCATGTACATGGCATACATTAAATAAAAGAGAATACATGTTTTAATGGAAATAAACATCAACATTGAAAATTAATCACTCTAATCATGGAGCCATGGCCAAATAGGATAAAATAAATCAATAGAACATTGCATATATATAACAAAGAATAGTAGTCCATGAACAAGTTCATAGACTAAGTATGAGTGTCATATATATCACAAAAAAATGCCATATAAATCACAAATATCTACATGTCATAGTGCCAAAATACAAAAATAGCCCAAATTTATACTACATTAGCTATAACTCTATGAGTCCATAGGTCATGTAGGTGGTAGTTTTAGGGGTCTTAATGGTCATAATGGTGGTAGTGGTCATGACTATTGTACCAATTTACTTGATAATGTTGTCCATTGTGTCCTAGTCCTAAACTGAGATGACCTACTATCATCCCTCTGTGCATCCCATACCTTAAACATATGAATATATTGATCTCTAGGGATTGTAGTCTCATAGGCCCGCCAATAATAAGAGGCCTCATCCTTAGCTTGAAGGCTCTTCAAGACCATCCTAAAAAACCCTGCTTGTGAGCTAGTGCCTCATGCCTTATCCTAATCTTGCTAGAGCCTCTATAAATTTTCTAGAGCTTGGTACCTTTCTGATATGGCCTAATCCCTCTATACATATATCTATACTTGTACCTATCATCTGAGCCACCTCTATCTTTAGTCGATCAATCTCTAGCTAAAGGGTAGTATTCAGACCATCTCTATTTGCAACCTAAGCATGTAGCTAGCCAAATCTAGTCTATATGCCTTGAATCACACCTACCTAGTTGTAATCTCCTCCTCTAACATGGATCTATCCCTAACTACTCCAACTATACCAAATATCCCTACCTAGCCTGGACTTATAGAAGCACCTATTATACCTACTAAGCTAGGGTATACCGTCATAGCCATAATATCATCCCCTTATCCCTCCATCATTTCCATCATCATCATCCCTAGCCATACCATTATGCCAAATATTTATAGTACTACTAGCACCATTATTCATCTCTACCTCAACCTTTCTCTCCTCATCTATATCCATCTAATCCCTACCCCCAACCTATACTTGTTCATCATGTACCTACATAGCCTTTAATTACAAAACCTATATTTATCCAGCTTGAACATGTCCTTATACACAAACTAGTGTTATCAATATCAAAGGATAAACCTATTCCCATCATATAACATAGGCTAGTGTCACATCTGCATCTATTGAGCCACCAACATAGGCCCATGGAGTCCATGTAACTCTCCCATAACTTCCCATAATTATGTTCCTAGGAATCATTAGAGTATCATGACTAATCTCCCAAGTACTATGTGTAAACCACCTTGGGTTAGTAGGGACAGCTTGTAGCATACCAAACTATTGTAACACTTGATCATGACTGTACTCCTTGATAATGTGTGCTTGTCTACATGTCAAGAAGCATCAAGTAGTCATGAACATAGTGTACCAATCATCTTGTAGCCATTATAATTGATAGGGTAAGTAAGGTTACCAAATGAATAACTCAGGTGTTAACTCATCTAATATACACTAATACAAGTATCTCTCACCATAGTATCTCTTTGACCTGCACCTATCTAAACCTATCCATATGCAACTGGATCCTAGGTCCTCATACCCATGTATATCCAATTGGCCACTTGATATTAATATTCTCCCATCCCCAAACCTAAAGCAATATAGAATCCCCAATACTCTAGACTCCTTGATAGGCCACAACATGCAAGTATTTATATAGCTAGGATAATATTACTTGCCCCTAAATATATCTGGTAGTATCATCCATCATCAATAAAATCAATCCACCTAGGCCCATATGAAAGAATAAAATGCTCTTTTTAGGAAATAACATGTCCCTGATACTAGCCATAAGAATAATGACCTTTCTATCAATTAGTGATGGTGGTGACAGGTTCTCCAAAAGAAGGTCATCTGGCTAAATGTCAATATACACCTCCAACATATCAATGTTGACCTTCCCATAAACCATGAAAATGTCTCTGTAACCCTTCAAGTCATTTAATATAGCCTAATGTTGTCTAGGATATGTCCTAAATAAAATATGACCTCTCATATGTAGCTTAAGGATATACCAAGTATACTCAAGTGTCACTATAACCTACCCTATCGATAGGTGGAAAGTATAAGTCTATGAGTGCCACCACTTTTATAGTACATTAAATTAGGCCTAATTTACTCTAATCACAAGCATCTATGCTATGTCATGTAAACCCAAAATGTGTGGAAATGTTGTCATGACCTCCATCTAGATCTATGGCATCTATAAGCAATGAGATCACCATTGCTGCACTATCAAACCTCAAGTGACTCCTACAACCACATATAACTCTATGTATGCCTATGCCACTATCTATCTAATGGCTTCATAATGCCTATTTGCCCTAAAGTTATCCTAATTGGGGTTTATAATGAAGTCACCATTTTCTCTTAGAAATCTGGTGAAGTAATCATTTTAGTTTTGCACAAAAATGGTGACTTCACCTATTTTTGATGAAGTCATAGATTTGACATTTTATAAGGAAAATTAGCAAAGCCATTTTCATTTTGTATAAAAATGGTGATTTCACCTATTTTTGGTGAAATCATTAATTCAATGATTTCCACTAGATTTCAGTGAAGTCATCAAAAGGTGGAGGGAGATGTCATCATTTGCCTTTTCACACAAATGGTGAATTCACCATTTTCCCTAGAAACCCTAGCATTAAATGTAGCATAAATGCTTAAAGGGATCTAGTGAGGTGACTTACTAGTGGTTCGTCATGTGGTGGTGACTTGTGCTCCCTCATCTGCTTGTTAATGTGCCCCCATCCTCATCCACACACCATTTTTCATTACCTTTCTCTTGCTAGGTCAGAGCTCCAATTTGAAAATGGTTTGGGTGAAAATGAAAATTTTTCACCTCATGGGGTGAATTTATAGCTTGAAAAATAGTTTTTTCACCTCTCCAATTCCTAAATTTCCCTCCCATTCATTTTAAGAGGTCTCATTTGTGACTGCATGGTTCATTTTCCATGTTCTTCATTGCTACATTAATTATTTTTTACTATTTTTACCACTAGACCATGTTATTGGGCATTTTAAAGACCCATTTAACATCATTATTTTCTATCCATACCATGTTTTAATTCAAATGTGCATCTTTGTACTAGTCGATAAAATTAGATTCATGTTTTTATTCTATGTCAACTCATCATTCATTCATATTATAGATTTACTGCATGAACTCCCCTTTACCAATTTACTCAGATGTGATAAATTATTTTGAGTGATTAATGATATATTCTACCCTAATAGGGCCAAACCCACTTTTATTCCAAGAGCAACCACCCTACTGGGCTAAAACACTATGCTAATGATTTTAATTATCAAGCAAATCATTATTTTGATCTATCTCTCTTATTGGGGAAAATAACTATGACATTGATTATAAGTGTCTTTGGGAAAATCACTATTTTAACCCCTATTACTAGTAGACCATGTTGTTTCCTCTTTTTAAGGGCCCATTAAACAACATTATTTACCACTCGAACCCTTGAAGGGGCATCTATGGCTAATCAAATGCTCTATGGTGTATTAACTAAATCATAAACAAAAATTCATTCTTTGAGAAGAAGTTACTATGCCTATGTCTTGAAACACCTAATCAAATAGAAATAAAAAATAGACACTCCTCTTCAGCCACATTCATGTCATAATTTGGACTTCATATTGATTGATACCAAACTATGCAAATTAAGGCTAAGAATCATTGAACATCCCAATTCATATGCACATTGGATTTAATTGCCAAAAATTACATCAAAGAATCCTTATTGGGGGTATTACCCTATATGCAATGATAACCTCTCAAGGATTCATCCCCGATTAGGTTGCAGCCCAGAAAACTGACATATTTGATCAATTAAGTGAGGTGCTTGATCAAATTCTTGAAATGACCAAAAGCATCAAATTCTTGAAATGACCAAAAGCATAAGTAAAATTAATTAAATAAAAGAATAAAATTAAATTTTTATTTAAATAACCCATTATGAATTAGTGAATTTATAATTTCCAAAAATCAAAATTTAACAAATATCAAAGGGAAATGAGGTGATGATGATGACACCATCCTCAAAGTCAATAATTACAAAATATCAATATAAATTCCTTGAAAATGAGAAATGTCGAACCATGGGTCCATAAATGCATAATTAAGGACATTATTTATTGCATTTGGGTTCCCAAGTCTAACCCAAAGTTAGTCTAGACCTAATCACACCTAGGTTGGGGTTAGTTTGAAACCTATAAATACAAGGTCTCATAATCACTTTTAATAAGCTATTTGTCTAAGGTTATTATGCAGAATTTATAAGAGAAGCTTTATAGACCAATAAATTCGAAGACCAAAACCATAGTGGACAAAGGGGAGGTGATACCCATAAAGAAAGAGCACCAACAAAGTCTCCAATTTAGATACAAGTCAATTAATCCAACTACCATTTTAACAAGTGATTAAGAACTATAAAGAAGGTGAAAGTGATTTGCTCTTGTTTTTCTAGTTATGTTTTGTTTTGTCTTGTTATTATCAAGCTCCCCTTAGTATCTAGGCTTGGGAATGCTTTGTCTTAAGCTTATTTTTTTAGATGTTTGATTCTATTAATAAGTGACTAATACATCTTTTCCCTTAGATTCTTATTGCATACATAATAAACATATATAAAAAACATATCAATAAAGAAAATAGAACTAATGTGATCACATATAGGCCTCACATACATGATAAATATCATTTTAATGTCTAGATAGTAATGGTACAATATCAACAAGAAAACAAGCACACATATAAGAGCGCTTAAAACCAAGTCAAAAGGAAATAGTCCAAGGGGAAAGTAAATAAGGGGTATGTTCAAATGCTACAAAATTGAATCGACATTACTTAGTCAAATGTATAAAAAAATCAAGGAATGACATATTCAAATGTCCATATAAAAATCAATGACATATTCAAATGTCTAAGAAGGAAAAACCTAGGTACATGGGTGTAATGTTCCCTTCTCTCAAATGAGACACTTGTGAAAGACCGTTAGCCTATTTTATTCTCATAGGCTAAGTTGGGTAATGTAAGGGAATATTAGTGTGGGATCAATCTTCACCACATACTATTTGTTGTTCCCAAAATCTGTCACTTGTTTTTTTTGTGGACAACATGTTGACCATTTTGGTCCTGCAGGCCAAAATGCTCTCTTTCTTTCTCAAAAAATGTTCTGAGCAGTTAAGTTTTTTAATTACTCAAGCCTTTTCAGCTAAGGAAATCACAAGTTCAATAGGTGGGCTTTCTCAAAGGGAATTTCAAATCACTTAAGGCATTTCCTATAAATTATAAGGATGGTTCAACGCCGAGGTTCAATCAAAAGGCTCAACTGTGGGGTTTAGAGAATTGGAATGAACCATTGAACCCTGCCTCGGAAAGGTTCAAAGGTTCAACGATTTCAAAAGTTCAACAAGTTCAACAGAATCAAAGAATAAAAGTATTCAAAGAGATCAAATAAATCATTGAACCGTTGAACCATTGAACTTTGAAAGGTTCAAAGGTTCAAAAGTTCAATGAGTTCAAAGGGTTCAAAAGTTCAAAGTTCAAGTGAATGGTTGAAGCAAAAGATTTTAGAAAAAGGATAAAAAAAATGGTTCAACCAAATGGTTCAAAGAAATGTTTCAATGACACCTTGAACACATAAAAGAAAACTAAGTGAACGTGGCCCTTTACAAAACATTAAATCACCGAACTGTTGAATTATTGAACCATTGAACTAAAGAGTTCAAGGTTCAAGGTTCAAAGTGGTTCAAGTGACCGATGATTTCCCCATGGACATCAAATTTAGGATAATGGAATAACCATTGATTTTCAAAAGACCTAAGAACAAACTCAATGACTAGCCAAGAAAGGAGCCAGTAGAAAGCAAGAAGATAGACCCGAAAGTAAGAAGATAAACCCGAGAGCTCAGATCACCAGGAAGAGAAAAAATGTAGCAAGGAAAGAGGGAACACTAAAAAAAACCCAAAAATATCTATAGAAGATTTATTCCAATAGGTGGATCAGTCCACCAGGTGGACCTTAGAGAGCGTAAATATTCAATGGTCTGGCCTATTTTTCTTCATTGAGTAAAGGCAAATGGATAGCCGTGTAAACATCTTAAAGAAGACTAGGAAACCCATGCTTTGGAGGAGACATTTGAGATGATTTAGAACACCAAATTTAAGGCTGATAACCTATTCTAGCATGGCCCCTTCATAGAATTTCCAATGCATTCAATGCAGCATGGGCCATTTTGTGAAAAAAGTGCCCAAGTCTTTCTTTGGATGCTATATATTGTAATCTCCCATTTTGAATAAGAGAGATCTCTCTGTTATTAGAAGTGAAACTTTACCCAAATTGAAAGGCATTACTAAGACTTTGAGCTTAGACTATTAATCATATTTTATCAAGTGAATGAGAAAGCAAGGGACCTTTTAGACTTTGTGTTGAAATAGCTTGTGTTATCTAGGAAATTGTTCTTGTCTTTTTCATAAATACAGTCTTGTCCATTTAATCAAATAAGTAGAACAAGTGGAAATAAGCTGGAAGATGTCTTGAAGCTGACTGTGGGAGACTTTATGCTACCATAATTGTCTTTAGTCTTTGTTTTGTTCAAAGGATACTGGAGAGACTTTGAGCTCCCCTTATCCTTCGTAATCTTTCACTTTGTTGTAATTTTTGGTGGATACTTTGAGCTACACTTCAAACTATTGTGTTACTTTATCCTAAATCATTAGGAGAGACAATGAAATACTTTGTGCTTTCATGGGTTTCTTGTAGATCTAATTACTACCCAAGAAGAATTCTTACTATTTGCTGAACATCATTTTTGAAAGAAGAGAAATGCCTTCAATAATTACACCAGAATTCTCCTTTGTTTTGTGAACATCATCTCTGAAAAAAGAGAGATGGATGGTATGATTTCACCCCTGAGTCTATTTTCAGTTTATATTAGTATATTATAGTTTATAGGGAACCTCCCCTTGTTGAGAGGAGAGATTTGTCTCATTTTGGTTGTGGTCACCACACCCATTTTGCCATATAAATCTCCTTGTGTTGTGGTTGATATCCCCATTTTTTTCGTTAGTTAGTTGATGACAAAATATTCACCTAACACTATTCATTATCACTATTCATAGGTCACTATTCACTATTTATGGTGATGTGGTAGGTGATGTAGGTGATGATGTAACAAAATAGGTGGCTTATGGATGATGTGGCATGGCCCACAAGATGATCTACCATGGAATCTAGTACATGTGAAGAAGTGAGGCATAATACTCCACTGAGTGATAGGTTTCTTTGTTTTTTATAACTCCCATGCTTGAATAAAGATAAGGGTGAATAATTGGGGTGCCACCCTTAGTGGGAATCTTGTTTAGTAATAAATAAGAAGTCAAAAGGTGTGTTGGGAGTATATGTGCACATGGGAGGAAGATGCCAAAGTTTATTATTGATGATTACTCTCACATGTGTGAATGGGGTGCTATTTTGGAACCATGTGGAAGTGGGTATTGGAATCACATGATAGTGGGGAAAAAATACATAAGGGGTGGATGATCTTGTCCCCTTTAATTCCATTCCTTTTAACCCTCACACATGATGCCAAACATGCCCAATAGTATCCATTTTTTCACACATGGTATTGTGGTGCCATATTTCCCCTCTCCTCACCATTTATTTCTCATTCCTTATTTGTAAATTATATAAGTATGAATCTCTTCCCCTTTGTCATTCATCTCTTACATATCATAAACCCCCCATTTTTAGAACTTGAACTTGTGTTCAATTGATTCCTCTCCTAGGAAGAGAACCATTGGAGTGTGGATATCTTGGAGGATGGAAACCCTTACAAGATTATTAGTTTCAATGGTGTAAGATCCTCCTTAACTGGTTGATGGTGGTTTCACTGAGAAATCACATTGGAGCTTAAACAGAGCTGCTACTTCTATAGGAGTTATATTGGTGTTGTTTTTTCAAGGAATTGTTGTGCTCTAATTATATGTATTATTCAATTTAATGTCTTTCATAAATATTATAATTATGTAATTTCAAATTACATATTCTAATTATATGGTTTGTGTAATTTGTAAGTTTTCCTAAAAAATATACAAATTGTTCTAAATATCTTGAAAAGGGATATTTTAGTGGTATTAGAGCTGATGATCTTGCCATCCTATTTGGAAAGCTAACCTGTTACAGATCTTCTATTGAGAAATTTTAGCACTTACATGTGAGTGTTCAATGATGTAGCCTGGAGAAGGTTATAACATGTATAATTTGAGAAGTAGACATAGTGATACACAAGAAGATTTTAATCCTTTTTCTAGAGCTAAGAAGGGAGAAGAGAGCATGGGAGATAGATACCATGAGGATACCAACACTAGAGATATTATCAATGACATTTCTAGAGGGAAACATGAGATGGTTTAAGGGAAAAAGTACCTTATTGACATGTTTAGATAGATGATGCAACTGATGTAGAATAAGCCCATCAATAACTATAATAATGGAGAAGCTAGCACATCTAGAGAAATAATAAATACAAAGTCTAAGTGGTGAAATCTCCAAATTTAGGAGTTGGGTTTACCAACAGACATCTTAATCCCAAATTTATTCAAAGAGAAGAAGTGCTTCTAGAAGAAGAAACTACATTCTAGGAAGAAGTCTCTCTTTGTTGTGAAGTGTAAACAACACTTTTAGCTGAGATCCGTGAATCCATGCCATTAACAAATTATATGTCTATGAGAAAGACCAAAGGTGAAACAAGGCAAGGGGCTAGACTTTAGTCAAATCGAAGGGATCTGGAGCATAGTTTGGGTAAGATAACTCTCTCTATTTATAATGGATCTAATAAATGTACTAATAAAGCATGGTTAAATAAACTGGATACGTTCTTGTCTCTTAGCCAATGGAGGAGGAGGAAGCTATAAAGTTTTACACCTTTCATCTTGAAGGTGTTGCACATTATTGGTGGTGTCATGGCCTAATTACTCAAAATCATAATCAAATCAAATCATATGATAAATTTTGTAAAAGGTTGATCATAATATTTGATAGAATTGATTCATAAGAGAAATTTAGAGAGATGGATCACCTCAAGCAAAGAGGTAATGTAGATGAATATTTTGTTGATTTCCAAAAATTATCTATCATGGTAACTAACATATCAGAGAGGAGGCTCATTATTATTTTCATAGAAGGATTGTCTAATCATATCAAGGGTCTTATTAAGGCATAGTACCCTTTCTCTTTACAAGAATATATCAAGAAGGCATTTTATTTGGAGACTTCAATACCTTCAAATAACTTGCTTTGAAATAAGTCTAAAGGGAACTTTCAAAACAAGGCTATGGATACCCTGACATAAAAATATGCACCTCTAAACATGCTTAATAAAGTTGATGATGTGACCATGAGTGATCTTAGGAGGAAGAAACTTTATTTCTATTGAAAATATTCATGGAATCCATGACAGGTTCCTTGGGAAAGGCAAGGTACAATATATAGATGTCACTTATGATTGTGAAGAGGAGGAGGAGAAGGCAATTTTTAGCTTAGATAGTGGTCAGTAGAACGCTGACATAGAGCAAGAGGAGAAGACTGTAGGAGAACCTAAATAATGAACTATTGTTTCTCTTTTAGGAACCCCTAGATATCACCCTTTCAATGTGAGAGGAGTCTTGCAAGGACAACATGTGATAATTTTGATTGATTGTGAGGCAACCCACAATTTCATATATGAAGGCTAGTTTATGAAAATAGGTCTTTAGGTAGAGGATTTTATAGGGTTTAATGTTATGGTTATTGATGGATTTAGTATGGGATACAAGAAGAATATTTTGTAGTTGAGCATTGCCTTAGGCAACCATCAAGCAACTGCTGATTTTTATGGTTTTAGACTTGGGGAGATTGACATGGTTCTTGGCATTCAGTGGATGCACTCCCTTGGGAAATATTCACAAAAATTTTAGACCATGAAGCTCAAATTTAAACATGAGGGAAAAAGGGTTTTTCTTTAAGCAATGTCTAATTGAGTACCTAATTTTTCTTTTTCAAAGAGGATGGAGGAATTTTTTTACATGGGGAGGTGGCTTGGGGAGCCCAATGTTTGATCTCTTCTCACACCCATTTTGATAGAGATGGTCAACATCATGTGGAGATCCAATCTATATTGGATAATCATAGTGTGGTTTTTAATGAGATTCCTCTTGGTAGGCCACTTGACAAGGGTTTTGAGGATGTGATATAGATAGAAAAGGGCTCTAAGCCTATTATCATGACTTTTTATTGCCACCCTAAGAGATTAAAAGATGGAATTGAGAAAAAAAATCAAGTAGTTATTGGATATGGGTCACATCAAGCCTATATCAAGTCCCTTTGCTTCTTCAGTTATTCTAGTGAAGAAGGATAAGACCATGCAGATGTGCACTGATTATTGTGCACTCAATAAGAAGACTTTAAAGAATAGGTACCTGATTCCCAAGATCGATGAGTTTTTAGATGAGCTACATGGGGATGTGTATTTTTCAAATATTGATCTTCATTTAGGGTATCATTAGATCAGAGTCCATAAGTAGGACATACATAATATGACCTTCAAATGTCATTATGGTCATTACAAGTTTGTGGTCATGCCTTTCAATTTAATGAATGCTCCTTCTAATGTTTAGTCCTGCATGAATCATATCTTCAACAAGCATTTGAGGAAGTTTTTACTCATATTCTTTTATGATATTTTGATATATAATAGGATATGGGAGGACCACCTCAAGCATCTTGATGAGGTGTTAGGTATTATGGAGGCACAATATTTGTTCTCAAAATATTCCAAGTATGAGTTTGGCATGATAGAGATCCTTTACTTGGGGCATGTGATTAGTGCTAATGGAGTGAAGTTCCATCAAGAGAAAATCTAGGCCATCTTGAATTGGCCACTGCCAAAGACATTGACATGTTTGAGGGGGTTCTTCAGCCTTTACAATTAATATAGGAGGTTTGTCAAAGGTTTTTCTCAATTGGGTGCATCTCTTATATATATCACTAAGAAATGAGCTTTCAAATGGATACATAAGGCTCAATACACATTCAAAAAGCTCAAGGAGGTAATGAGAACTTGTCTTATTTTAACATTACCTAATTTCTCTTAGCCCTTTGTTTTGGAGTGTGATGCATCAGGTGTGGGGATATTCACCATGATTATGAAGAATAAGCACCCCATTTCCTATGAGAGAAGGAACATCTATGATGTGGAGAGATTGTACTCAACCTTTGACAAGGAGATGCTTTCCATCATGCATGTTTTGGCAAAGTTTAGAAAATATTTGGTAGGTGTAAAATTTGTTGTCAAAATAGATCATAATAACTTGAAATATTTTTTGGAGTAGAAATATATGAATGAGAGATAGAAAAAGTGGGTAATAAAAATTTAAGCTTATGATTTTGACATTGAGTATGTGAAAAGGAAGAGGAATGTTATAGCATATGCCCTTTTCAGGAGACCCACTTTATGTTTTATGATTGAGATTTTAATTGATTTGAAGATTCACCTATTGGCAGAGTATTCCAAAAATAATTTTTCATGTGAGCTTATGAATGACAAGACTTAGGATGATAGGTATAGAGTGATAGATTATGTCATCTACTACAAGGACAAGATTTATGTGGTTCGTTAATCAAAATTGAAGGAGAAAATTTTGAGGAATATTCATGATACCCCTCTTGTAAGAAATTAGGGTTATTTCAAAACCGATAGACATATCAGAGAAAGATTTTCATGGAAATGTATCAAAGATGATGTCTTGTGTCATGTTAAAAAATTTATGACTTATTAGTAGAATAAGTCAGAGCATACTTTCTCAGAAGGATTATTATAGCCATTTCCTATCCTTGAACAGAAGTGGGAGAGTATATACATGGATTTTATTACAGGTCTACCTAAAGTGGAGGGAAAATATTGCATCTTTATGGTAGTTTATAGGTTGACCAAATACACACATTTATTTACCATATCTTTTGAGTATAAGGCACCTCAAGTTATGGAGTTATTATTTAGAGAGGTGTTTAGACTCCATGGATTGCCAAAGAACATTGTCAATGATCAAGATAGTAGGTTTCTTAGTATATTTTGGTAGGAGATATTTAGACTAGTTGGTATGGAGTTGACCCCGATCATTAGTTACCACCCCTAGATGGATGGTCAAACATAAATTATGAACAAATGGGTAGATGGTTATTTTGTATAGTTATGTTTTGGGGCAACCTAAGGCTTGGATCATGTGGTTATATTTGGGTGAAAATTGATACTATACTACACATCACATGTATATTGGCATGACCCCCTT
Organism: Torreya grandis; assembly: GCA_037957365.1. NCBI lineage: Eukaryota > Viridiplantae > Streptophyta > Pinopsida > Cupressales > Taxaceae > Torreya > Torreya grandis. The sequence continues at coordinate 604,256 of JARHVA010005166.1, read as the reverse complement.
CTGAGCATTATATGGATATGATGTTATGTCTTTGGTAAACTTGGAATCTGATGAAAGCAAGCCCCCTAAGTAAAGGATTGGATTCAAGAAAGTTAGGACATCCTCAAGTCACTTAAGGAGAACCTTCATCATGCCCATAACCAACATAAAACTTATGTAGATAGGCACAAAGTCAAGAGGAGTTTTAAAGTTGAAGACTTACTTTTTTTGTGCTTGTAATTGTATAAACAATCTGTATTGAATAAGAGTGGTGTAGAGAAGCTTAAGCTTCACTTATTCCTCTCCTAGGATGAAATTTTTTAGAGTGTGGATATATTAGAGGACAAAAACCCTCATAAGATTATTGGTTTTGGTGGTTATGATCCTTCCTAGTTGGTTGATGTTGGTTTCACTCAAAAATCACATTAGAGATTCAAAAAAGTTACTAATTCTATAAGAGTTACATTGGTGTTATTTTTGTAAGGAATTGTTGTTCTCTAATTATATGTATTATTCAATATAATATTTGCCTTGCATAAATATTATAGTTATGCAATTTTAAATACATATTCTAATTATATGGTTTGTGGCATTTTTTAAGTTTTCTTGAAAATATATAAATTGTTCTAAATATCTTGAAAAGGGATATTTCAAGGGACTGCATACAAAAAATCATATTCAAATGATTAAAAAATCAAGGAAAAACACTCAAGGAAGTGTGTAAAGGAAAAATCATAAGCAACGAACATAAACATGTCATAGTGATCCATGGATCGAATGTGTTAAAAAACATCAAGTACATAGCATATCAAGTACTCTATGTAATGTATAATCATGGATAATAGGCATGTGAAAGTACATATGTAAGCTCAAACATGATAGTGTAGAGTGATCATTGAATCATATAACTTGTGTGTATTAAGATCATTTATGATGAATTCCACAACGTCCTAGTGACATGAGCAGAAGGAAAGTCCAACACCCATAAGTGTATCATGTATCTATGTGTGTAGGAGTAAATGATATGTTATTCCTTAACATAGAACCAACATATAGATTCCAAGGAGCCAATAAAACATGTAGGTGCCAAAAATTCTTTTGTTTTTTTTATTTTTTTGTATTTTTGGAAGAGATTTTAGAAAATAGAAAAACTATCCTTTTTCCAAATTTGAATGTAAATAACTAACCATTTTCCAAATATTAATGGAGAAGACTATTTGGTAATTCAATTTGGTTATTCATATGTCACCATATCTGATGACTTATCATGGCACCTATTACAATGCATTTTGGTAAATGTATTCCATCTATTGTTATCATAGATGTATCATTATACCCATCAAGTGGCACACATATTTTGTTATTTTGAAATTGAAATGTAATACACTTATTTTTCATATTGAGCTTTGTTTCTATATCATCCAACCAAGACTAACCTAGATGTAAGGTGAAATTCAGTTTCAGATTTGTTACCCATATCATAGAGTATGCAATCTTTTGTCAGCATGTTATAGGTAGAAATATTATTGAAGGGAGTCTGTATTTAATGGAGATTTCTTTGGTTCATCTGTATGATGTCCTATTTGTTCAAAAAATATCCTGATACAAAATGAGTCCCATTATGTGTCAATTAGAATATGGGTATGACATAACTCATCAATGTTTGTAAAAATTGTTACATGTCTACTTATAAGTGTGTTTGAAGGTTGATCGTCTTTGGTAAGATGTGAAATATTAGACTTGTTTTGTTGTGGAGAATTTTTTATTATTTGTCATTTACTCTTGTATTCTTGAATTTTGGCCTTTAAAGCCCCACATTGACTTGCATTATGACCTATGATCCAATGGTAATTATAATATGTCAATCCTTCTTAAAGAAGAAGGAGACTACTTGATTTGTTTCAAGTAGAAGGCAAATAAATAATGTTATACTCAAGTAACATGGAAAAAATAGTATCAGTCTTATCCTATTATGTTGTGATATGTAAATTTTTTTGTGAATTATTTTGAGAAGACTCTGCATAATTTATATGACTTAATGGAACCGGGTTCTCATATGATTAATCCAATGTGTTTAATAAAGAGGAAGGTATGGAAAGACAACCATGTATATGGTCATCAATATTAGTTATTGTACCTTTTACTTTATCTAATTTTGTATTAAAGTTTGTCATGTCATGAGGATGGATCACCAAAGGAAGCTTTACTGTTTGATTCTCTTGGAATTTTTATAACATTGGTTCCCATTATGATGATTCTTGATTTTTATGTGCATCTATGCTCAATGTTTGATTTGTTGATAATTTGTTGGTTATCCATGATTGATTTTGAATACCCAAAGCCTTGTCAATTTGGATTATGCTTGAGAAATATAGGATGGGTTATACCTTGTTCATGTTTGTTCAATCCTTGTCCTTGATACCCATATTTGAGTAAATATCGAAGGCTAAAATTATGTAATATTTTACTTGAGGATCTTGAAGTATATGAAGAATGTGATGCATCCACCATTGCCATATTGGAAAGTTTTGACATCTTATGCTTGTAATGTTCTATAGGTGTAGGATTCTTCCTTTTTAATGATGGATTAATATGACTCAGTAAAGATGCCATAATTTATTGGTTAACCTTTTGAAAAATTTCAATATCAAATGAAGTCTAAAAAGGATTATCACCCTTAATAAGGAAAACATTGTTTTTAAATGTATGGATAGGAGGGGTTTTGATCAATAAACCTAAACAAACATCCTCTTTATTAATGATTTATAAATCCTCTATGATTTCCTTATGGAGTTGATGGAAATTTTCATGATCAAATGAAAGTACCTTATCTCCATGGGGGATCAATTTTGGTATAGAAGGCAAGGGCATATCATTTAGATCCTCCTTGGGATGGAATTTATTTAAAGGATGGGATCATGGACCTAATTAGAGGGATAATATCTACCACCATTCAAATATTTTATATTGTTTACCTTATCACTTAGAGGAATGCAAGATTAATGGATTTTGACCCCTGTTTGAAGATATTTTTGAATGGTTTCATAGTTATAATCATTAAATTAATCAGTGTCATCCTTGATAAAAGAGACAAAGAACACAAGGATTAGGACAAGGTTAGAGATAAGCATCTACAAGATAATGCTTATGCAATAATGATGTTCAAAGATTGGGTTCACCAAATATTTAAACCTAATTTGGATAAGAGGATATCCTATTTGAGTAAAAGTGTTAAGGATATATGAATGATAGGGCATAAGGGAAAATATTAGATCTAAAATAGGCCAATTAATGTGCTAAACTTAATGTACCATATGTTGAATTTATTAAATTGAGATAGGATATTAATGGAAAGTACAAAAATATGTTAGATATGTAAATGAAATAAAAGAGAGTACTTAGTTATTTTTTATGCTAAGATAGTGATGGATTTGGTATAAATAGAAATTAGGTAGGAAGACAATTTTGGATCAATCATCAAATTTTGGATCCAGTGCCTTTGGCTCTCTAGACACTTGCATCAACCTAGGATAGTTACATCGATGCTAGTGTTTGAGTTTGATGTTACTATCTTGTATAAAATATCTAATCAAATAATATGCAACCATCTGGATGATTTTAGGTTTGGATTCACCTTCACTTTGGTGAATTCAGATCTTGGTCATGGATTGTCATTCTTGGTAAAATGAAAAATCCCTAGAATTTCATCTTAAATGTGACTTTGGGAAAAAATGGTTTAGTAGGCACATAGTGTCGAGCTAACCCACAATAACCCCACTATCAAAGGTAATATCCCACATAACCTATAATCAAGAAGAAGGCATTAGCCTCATGTACTTCTCTCCTACGTGTTGGCTTGTGTGGGAATCATGTAATGTGTAAAACAAGTACAACAATGTCTTAGCTTTTAACTTGGAAAATATGACCTTATGATTGCTCTTTTAGTACTTCAAACCTATAACTAGGTTGTTATTTTTATTGATATCAAATTAGGGAAAAATAATAAAGTTGTTTGTAACTTGAGTGCTTCTTGAGTACGTTTTGAGATCTTTTTTTGGTTTGACTATTAGGTGTAGAATGAGTGAGGGCTAATATTGTATTTATACTAATCCTATTAGGAGATAAATCACATTAAAGTACTTAGGTTTCCATTTTAATATGTTTCATTTGTAAATTGTATAACTTTAGGGCACTAAACACTTATGTCAAGACAAGATAGTAATGTCAACACTATTGTCTAACCTAAACATTAGTGTTCATGGAGAAGGAGAGTAGTCATAAACTCATAACTTATAGAGGTGTAATATAAATACATTTTAAGAATTTTAAGTAAGATGGGATGTTTGTTTCATGAATGTAAGGCTGGTCAGACTAAGAGATAAGTCAAGGGGCACAAGATAAAATTGATGTGAGGTGTGTCGAAGCAAGTCATGTGTAAAACTAAGAGGAACAAATAGGGTTATGAGTTTTCCAAGTGTACATGACTGGGTACTAAATAATCACAAAATATCATCTATATGTTCATTACTAAACACTTATGTCAAGAAAAGATAGTAATCTCAACACTATTGTCTAACCCAAACATTAGTGTTCAGGGAGAAGGAGAGCAGTCACAAACTCAGAACTTGTAGAGGTGTAATATAAATACATTTTAAGAATTTTAAGTAAGATGGGATGTTTGTTTCATGAATATAAGGTTGGTCATACTAAGAGATAAGTCAAGGGGCACAAGATAAAATTGATGTGAGGCTTGTCGAAACAAGTCATGTTTAAAACTAAGAGGAACAAATAGGGTCATGAGTTTTCCAAGTGTACATGACTGGGTACTACATAATCACAAAATATCATCTATATGTTCATTACATGATCTTGTCTCTACTTTTATTTCACCAGTAAGTCATCCACATAATCTTCTACCATATTGAGAATAAGTTCATGAAATATGTGTCATGGATCATTGTTATGTAGCTCCTAATATTTTTAATTCAAAAATAATCACTGTGTAACAAAAGGCACCCCATGGTGTGATTAATGATGTATTTTTATTGATATTATTTAGTAATTTTGATTTGATTATAACTAATGAATCCATCCATGAATGACAACATCTCTTTTCCTATGGTGGAATAAAATATCATGCCAATTTTGGGTAATAAGAAGTCATATTTAGGGAAATATTTATTTACATTTCTAGAACTTTAACAACATCAAAATTTCCCATTATGTTTTAGTACCAAAATAATATTAGACACCCATAATAGATATGATATAGGTTGAATGAATCCTGTATTGAACAATATTTGAATCTCTTTCTTGACTATTAACATGAAATTTGGATTCATTTTGTGACTTTTCTGCTCAACTAGTTTTGTAACTGGGTAAAGCTTGATTTTATGAACTAAAAATGAAGGATCAATACTTGACATATCATAGTAAGTCTAAGCAAATATCTTAGGAAAGTCACGTAATGTTTGTTTGATTGATTTATCCTCATCATTTTAAAGTGCAGTGGCTAAAATTATTACTCTTAGATATGTATTTGTTTCATAGTTAAATTTAGTTGTCTCTTCATTTTTAAGTGTGGATATATATTTAATATAAGGTGTAGTATGAATCATGTCAAACCGATCAATTTGGACATCATTTAGTGACAATTAGTCTCACCAAAATATGCATGAGCATTTATGAAATGAGGAAACCTATTCTTATGATAAAAGGGAGGGTGATACTCATATGATTCTAAATATTCATAGAGAATCATCATTAGATAATTCTTATAATGTTAAAATTTATGATGAAATAATATCACCAATAAGTTTTGGATACACAACTGATAGTGTAGATATGTGATTGACTATGGTGTTTCCTACTGAATAGGTTTACAAAAAGTTATATGCCTATGTGCAAATGTTTATGAGTTAGAGTTGCCTAAATGATTTGTATAATCAAGACCCTATTTATCTTTGTGAGTAGATGCCTCAATAGTATGGAGAATGCCTTGTGAATGATTTTCTAATCGATGTCCTCTATAACCCATATTTTATAACTAATTTAGTCCAAAATCATATTACATGTTGTTTATATTATTAGATTAAGGTAATTCATTGAATCTATAGGATTCATTAGAGAACTATGAATAATAGGTTGTATCATTTTCTAAGTAGAAAATTCCATATGAGGAACATGATTTTTTGTGGATTCTATTACTTGGAAATAGTTAAATGGATCATGATCCATGGGACATGTATATATATGCCCTTGGTAATTAAACTTTAAACATGCATGTAAAACAAAAGAGATGGATTGAATATCATGAATTGATGGTCTTCCAAGAAAAAAATTGTAATTTAGATCATTAGGTGTGCCTTGATATGTTTTATAATTATTTCTAAGACCTAGTGTGAGATTCAAGGTTACTAGTCCTAGTACCTTGTGAGGAATGTTGTCAAAACCTTTGATGTTCATATTTGATTAGTCTAAATTCTCATCATGTATATTAAGGAGATGAATAAAATAAATATTAAAAATATTCAATCCTAAACCATTATCAACTAAGACTCACTTAACACCCATGTAATAAATTTTGAGCTGAATGTATAAAGGTAAGTACTAATTAATAATGTGTTACAATAGTAGATATTCCTTTTCAAAAGATATAGACTCTTATGTCCATCATAATGTGTTAATAATAGATGCAACATAGTTTGGTTCATAATTTATTGGGACAATAGTGTCACACAATGCCACATATAATATATTATTTTACATATTTGACTGTTAAATCAACTCTAACATGGAAATTTGGCTGGCGTGTTATTTAGTTAAATGATAATATTATATCTTTGGGTTTGATCACAATGTTGTACACCCTGATTTATTTTATTGATAACACCATGAATCACAGGATTTGATATAAGCCTAGGTAGAATAGTAGAGATAACTTAGAGGTCTAGTAGTAAGAGGGGTGAGAGGAACCAAATATACTCTTTGGTTTCCTAGTAGTAATAAATGACAAGTTAAATTGAACCATGTAGCAATATGCATCACTAGGTGACTAATTATTAGGTTCTTGGTTATGTTAATTTTTATCTTTGTCATTACATTATGCATCCATGCATTTATATGCAACTTGAAAATTTTACATATTATAGCTGTTCTATATAAGAAATGATAAGTAGATTCACTCATTGTAATCATGATTGATATGGGAATCAAAAAATCATGAATCTAAAACCCTAATAGATGTGCTAAAAAATAGAAGGAAATCTTAAGCGGGGACAAATTTTAGAATATTTAATTAATAGATGGGTTCACCAATTTGTTTTAAAAAAAATTGGGAAAACTAGAGAATGCTAGATCCTAATTAGTTAAAATTAATTGAGCTAAATTAAGATAAAATATATCAATAAATTAAATATTCAATAATTGTTAATTTACTATATTTTAAAATATGTTAAAAAGGGAAATTTTAAGAAGAAATGTGGATGGAAAAATAGAACGTATAAATGTGACTGAGACTAAAAAATTAACTGTGTGACTATGTGATGAGATGGTGAATCAAGAACAAGTTCTTTGTTCAAATTCGGGACAAGTTCATTAGAATTGGACAAGGTAATAATACGATGTTGTCCTTAGGGAGCACTAACCTTCGGTAAGGGCCAACTCTCTGTAATTGATATATCATGTTTACCTTTACTTGTGTTGGCTTTACAAAGACTCTCAAACTGTTGTGATAACCATGGTATGCCTTCTTTATTTTGTAACCCTACCTCAATAGACCACAAATGATAAATGAATAAAATGAATAAATGGGTTAGCGGTTGAAGTTGTGCTAGACCTCAACATCCCTCGTGTTGAGTGTTGCCTACATACCAATACTCTAAAGAGGGATCAAAATCTATGTAGTTATCCCATGTTACTATGGTGTATGTGAAAGATTGGTGCAAAATGCTAAATGTTGGTGTGATCCTAGTGTGATAAAGGGATTTAATAATGACTTATGATTTTAGAGGCATATGCAGACTTACCTCAAGGCTACTTAGGTTGTGTCAACTTTGAATTGGAAAAATATGTTCTCTTATCTAAATGTACAATTATATGTTCTAGCACTTTTTCATTTATTAGCCTCTTGTGTCCAAAATAGTTTGAAATGTGGCTTTATAATGATCAATTAAGAAATCATTAGATGGATATTGTTAAAATTATGTAAAGACCCAATATATGAAATTAAATTTGAGCAAAGCACTATTTTTTGATGGGAGGACACCACTAATGAAACTAGACACTACCAGGGATCAACATTGTTTAAATAGGGTGGTATTGTTCAGGGAAAATGAACAACTAAAATGGAAGTGTCGATCAGTCTACAAGTGAACTAAATCTACTTAGGATGTTAGATATGGATATTTTAATATCATTAATTGCTTGTATGAGTGGGTCATCTAAAATAAGAGTGAAGGAATGGCAGTCTAAAGACCGTGGAATGAGATATGAGCTAAGTGTGTATGAGGGCCAGCCATAAGTGCACTATTTTAACTTAAATGTTAATTTATGTATCTACACTAAGAAAGCTTTTTTGATAAGTGTTTGCATTTACAAGTAAATTTTATATCTTCAAATCTCAAAATAAATTATACATGCCTCACTAAGTATCTAGGTTTGATCTTTTAATCAATATTTTAGTGTACTTGGTAAATAAAGTAATATGTGCTCAAAGTTTCAAATCCCATAAACGATTTGTTATTAATATCAAAATAACTATTTTAAAAAGGTTATACTAGTTCAAAAAATAGTATTCGACTCACTAATCATTTAAATAATCCATGTTAAAATATCACAAATAACATATTCTATGAAAAATTTATTCATGTTCAAATCTCAAAAATAACATGTTAAATGTCTAATTCATCCATGTTCAAATCCCTCAAAAAATATGTTTTGTATTGAGTAAAATTAAAACTTTTGCTTGAGAAACACTAAAAATTTGGAAGTTCATGTTTTTCTATAAATGATCCATATTCAAACATAACATGATGACTTAGGTTAAATTGATCCATGTCAAAATATCAAGTAGACCATTTTTTTATTGGTGTAAATTGATCAATGTTCAAATCATGTAAATATAATATTCTATATCAAATGTTGAATAAGTTTATAACATTAATTTTACAAAGTTTGTGAATTTGTCAGTACCTCAATAACTACACCAATTTAATGTCATTAGATAGATTTATACTCACAATTGAATTGATTTATGTTTAGATGATACAAATAATATATTCTATGCTAAGTAAGCTATTTTGATAAGCATTTATATTTGCAAGCGACAACTATCTCTTTTCTTTTGAATTCACATTTATAAGTAAACTAAACTCATTTATTTTCAAGTCCCATAAAATTGTGTAGAATATCTAGTTGAGACAAGCTAAAATCTATTTTAAATAAACTTAAAAATCTTCACTTTAGAAAAGATACAATAAATTAAAAAATTGTGAATTTGTCATCAAAAACTTTTATTTTGATTTAAAAAATCTATCTTTTATATATTTTATTCCAATGACATATTCTATACCCATCAATATTAAATTCTTCACTTGATAGACTATACTAAAATAATAATAAAATGTACATTTAATTACATCTATCCTTAGAATTCCATCCCATATCTTTGACATCAAAGAAAATCTTTTATTTTTATTTACTAAAATACATCAACTTTGGAATGAATTTATATATCATGGTCTTGTTTATTTTCTCCTATTTAATATATTTTTTTAATTTTTTAATAAAATCTTATTTTCTATATAGATTTTAAATATATTTATAATATTATATTTTTAATAATTTGTTATCTATTTTTATGTAATATATTGTAAATTTTTTATGAGATCATATGCTTAAGTAATTTTAAGTATCTTTAAAAAAAATTAAAAATAATAAAATAGTGAAAATTGACATCAAAGAATAATTTTAAAATTATATTATAAAATAAACACATAAATGAATTATATTATTTATATATTTGAATAACTATTACAAATCAATTTGATCTAAATAATACTGAAGATCATAATCATTAATTTATAATACATTTTAAAATAATAATATAATAATTAAGTAAATATATATTTATTATAAAAAGTTATATTTAAATCCCTCTACACTTAAAATCTACTTAATAAATTTATTAACATATTAAATAATTAACAATTCAAAAACTGAAACCTCAAATTATATCCCAAATAAATATACGACAACTCAATCCCTCTTTTAATCAATTTATATACCCTCACCGTTCGATCACACAAAAACAAAATTCTCTAAACTTTTATGTTACCAAGAAAAATCCTTAAATATTTATTAAAAAAGCATTAATTATATCATGTTCCTCCCCATTTTGGAGGTTAACTATCCCGAATTCTTTGTAATAATGTTACCAAGTTATTAGGAAATAATTTCTATCAAATAAATAAAATTATAAATGCATAAATAAAAAATATATAATTATTTTATCAGCGAAAAAATATCTAAGAGTAATAATTCAAATGAGTAAATGGACATCTAATAGTGGGATTATGGAGTTAGATTCAATCTTTCTTCTTATTTTTAATATTTATTTTATTCTTATAAAATATTAATATTTTTTTTAAAAAATATTTTATTTTGTATAATATTTTAATAGATTTGGTACATTTTTATTTATTTATTGAAAAGTGTTTATATTAATTCATTAAAGGTACAATTAATCATATTAAAAAAGGGTGGACAAGTCACACTCACATATCAAACTATGTCCAACGATCAAGGAAAGAGTACGAACAAAGCTAATAAACACTGTCAATCAAAAAAGGGTAAAGAAAAGACATAATTAAACCATCACCGCAAACATAGAAGAGGGAGGAGGTAGAGGTGGGGGGCTATAAGGGTTTCCTCCCCGCCCCACATTAGTAAGTGGATCCTTAGAGTCATGAAAGGGCTCCCAACCACCAATATTGTTTGCAGTTTCATCACTGTCTTCTCCTCCATGGGGAAATGGCCAAAGCCAACATTAGAAACTTGTCTGGTGGAGGAAGCAAAGTATCCCATCCATAAAGCTGGTCTTTGGTATGAGGGGGATCCCCCAACCACCCGTCTGCGGCTGAATATGAGGTCCCCAACCAACCTGATGACCATAAATATTCAAGTTAGCACCATGTTGTAAGCTTCTCCTTAATGGAGAGCTTTTGGGACCATGCAAGGACAAAGAGCGCCCTCTCCGTCCTCTAGAACACCACCTCTTCGAGCCGTGACCAGACATCGAAGTCAAACCACGATGAGAATTAAGCGAGGGAGGTACCCAACTAACAACACAAGGGGCACTCGACCAATACTGCATCAACAATTGAAGACGGGACAAATCCCTCTGGACTTTATCAGTCTGGTGAAGAAGCTGAAGAGACAAATTGGAGATAACATTAAATTTATTAGCAATAGAGAACTTTCTATCTAAAGGTTACTTGTTAAGTATAACATTATTTTTGTCTTTCCATATACAAAAAAGAATATCGGCATGAAGAATAAGCTAAAACTTATTACATTTTACAGGGAAAAGGGTCAGTCCCCTAGGAGAGCAATTTTCTAGGTGAAAGGCTCAGGACAAAAGGGTTGGAACAATGAATGAATCCACTTCCAACTAGACTGGGCATAAGGGCAAAACTAGAACACATGCTTAATCCACTCAGGTTGTCCATAGGCTGGGCACAGGGATTGGCAACCCCAAGATGCTTGAGCCGCTTGCCTAGAGGGATCCCATGTATAAGAAACACCAAAGAAAGTAAGCTTTTATTGGCTCAATGGGCATACCCCACAGCTTGGCAAAAATTCTAGCCCACATAGAGTGGTGAGATTTGATATTTCAAACCTTATTTAGTTTTTCTAAGGGAAGCCCTTTAGGAGCTAGAATTTGATACCCCAAGCTGGGGGTGTAGTTTCTAAAAGGGGTAGTTGTAGGCCAATTCTAGTCCCTCCACCATGGAGCTCTAGTGGAAACACTAATTTTGTAAATTAAAGAGTTCAGAATGGCTTCCTAAATTTCTTGATGGATTTAGCATCACTATTGAGCAAATTGAATTTTATTTTAAGCTAGTCCTAGGGAATCCAATCCCTAGTCTGATGACAAAACAAGTCCCCAATAGATTTGATCCCCTGTTTGAAGAGCTGAAGGTTCTTAATCTAGGGAACCTGGACAAAAGGGACATTATGAAAATTAATCGAATGAGACCACCAAAGGGATTCTAAATTGATAGAAAGCCCTAGCATGAATTCCTCCCCTTTCCAAACTATGAAAGGTTTGAGCAATTCCCAAGATTTCTAGATGCTTTTGACAACAAAATTGCCCTAAATTTTCACATTAATTGACATAAGAAGAATGGTCTAGAAGTTTAGCCCTTTTCAGGCTTGCCTCCCAAGAGGAAACCCCTAGGTAATACAATTCTTGACAAGGATTTTCTAGGACTCATTTCCCTCAAGACAACGAATAACCCACTTGGCAGTGAGAGCAAACCCTTGAATCCTAACATCAATGACACCAATCCCCCAGCTTCTTGAGGTCTGCAACACAAATCCTAGGCCACCAAATGAAATATATTCTTCCCATCAGCATTGGCCCATAAGAAGTCCCCAAGAAGTTTCTCCAGTCTGCCATAAACTACTTTAGATGGAGCCCAACACATAAAATAGTATACATGGGTGGCCGTCAGGACCTTGGAATGGATTTGAAACTTGCCCACCATGGATAATGGTTTAGTAACCCAATAATTAATCTTCTTTTCCACCTTTTGAATGACATTAGTCCAAAGCTCAGCTGGGGAAGACTGAGAGGCAAGGGGAATGCCCAAAAATTTGAATTGCTCACCATGGGCAATCCAACTCTAGTGGTAATCGACAAGCCAGCTCAGTCTAGGGGATATCAATTGTCTGTAACACCTGGTTTTCCTCCATTAAATAGAGGAAACCGAAGCCAAGCAAAAGGTGTCCAGGCAAAGCAAAACATTCTATACTGAGGCTTCCTCTTCTAGAAGCATAAAAAATGAATCATTTGTAAAATGCCCATTAACCAACTGCTACGAGGTATTAGGCAAGGTGATCCCTTTGATTAAATGCTTGGAGGTAAAGTCTGCTAAAAGATAGCTAAATCCTTCTATTGTAATAACATAAAGAGCTAGATCAAGTGGGCATCCTTGTCTGATAGAGTGTTGAAGCTCAAACCATTGAGAATGAGTCCCATTAATGGTGAGGCAAGCTTTGCTATCTTTGAATATAATTCAAATGGATGGAACAAAGTGGGGGCCAAAGCAAATACCATGGAGCATAGCAAGAATAAAAGGACATTCAATTTTTTCATAGGTTTTCTCAAAATAAATCTTGATGAATAAAGCTTTCTGGTTGGAACCCTAGGCCCACTCCATGCCTTCCCAAACTATAATAATTTTATCCAAGATGAAGCAGTTCTTGATAAACCCTATTTTCTCACTTCTAATGATCAGGAGAAGAATATGTCTCAACTTGAGAGCAAGCACCTTAGCAATGATCTTGTATGAGACATTCAACATAATTATAGACCTCCAACTGGTGATAAGCTTAGGATCTCCTTCTTTGGGGATAAATTTAATATTTCCTTTATTGATAATGGGCCCAAGCGACCCCCTCTTCATGGCTTCTAGATAGACTTTGTGCATATCTAGGCCAACAATATCCCAAAAGGTTTGGTAGAACTCACATGGGAAACCATCTACTCTTGGGACTTAAATCCATGGAAAATGTAGCTTCCTTAAGATCATTGATGTCAAAAAGGTGGTCACAAGCCACACGTAGAGCCTCAGAGAGTTTGCATGGTGTGGCCAACATACATTTAATCAAGGCTTCTTCCCTAGTAGGAGAATTGGGTTGCACTATAAACACATTCTTATAATGTTCAACAAAAGCTGCTAAGACGTTAGGGAGCATGGTAAGAATTTTTTACCCTACTTTAATGTTTTTGATCTTATTTGAGGTTTTTATAGCACGCAAAAATGTAAAAAAAATCTTTTGAAACTTTGTCACCAACCTTTAGCCAATGGATCCAAGCTCTAATCTGCACCCCTCTTGCCTACTAATTCTCCTCAAGTTTAAGTTTGTGTTTCCATATGATAGTTTTAGCCTAGAGAGAAATATTGAAAGGGTTATTAACTAGCTCTTTGGAGGCAAGCACATACTCTTGGTATGAAGCTTCATCTCTCATTTGTAGAAGAAGCTAGTTTGCTTCCCAAATGCTCTTAGGAAAGTGGTGGTACAAGTAATAACATCCTCCCACCACTCAATCCAACTTGCTTCACCAAGAGGCCGAGCAATCTAATTCTAGACTCTAAGAATATACTTTCTTATTCTTTGGTGAGAGAGATGTGTCATGTTAAAATAGAATTGAGTAGAATGCGGCCGAGCAGACATAGAATTCCTATCCACCTAGAAGTGGTCTGATAAAATCATGGTCTCACAACTGCCATCGGTGGGCCTGCTTTGTTAGGAATTTGGAAAAAATTATTATCCACTGCAAGATCTCAATCTAGCCTAATAAGCACTCGGTCATCCCCTTGTCAAAAATTAGACCAAGTGAACTAGGTATGGTTTTCTAACTTTTAGCCATGGTTAGGATCATATAGGCCAAGCTTGTTCCTCATGTAAAACTAGGTTTCTCTCTCACTTACACACCAATGCATGGGAGAGCGACTAGCCTTGTCCTCTGGGAAATCCACCATGTTAAAATCATCATAGAGTACCCAATAAGCATCGGGTAGGGAGTCAACAAGCCACCACCAAAACCTTGATCTAAAAACAACATCATTAGAGGCATAGATGTTGGCCAACCCCATGATGTGGTTATCAAGGTCAAAAAGGACCTAGAGCACCCTTTGTAAGGGGTTAGTCCCCCAAGAAATGACATGTGAGCCCAAATATATAGAGAGAAGGGTGGCTACACCACCTTTTCCAACCTCATGAGAAGTGACAAAAGGCATAGCTATGGGCCAGATGGTATGAAGAGCAGAAAACAACAAAAAACCAAAAAAAAATTACATCCTACAAGCAAAACACATTCATCTTCTCAAAATATTGACAACTATCCCAAACTAGATATCTCCTAGTAGGTTCAGTAAGTATATGATGTTCCATGAGTAAACAAACATTTAACAATCATCAAGGTACATGTCATCACCTCCATCGGCCAAGGGTCCAAAGCGGTTCACAAAAGACTACAAAGTGTGGGCTACATACCCTATAGAGAAGGTATGATGCTTGTCCTGATTATATTCCTCTCAGCCAACAGGCAAGGGACTACAAGATCTCATGAGCATGGCTTTCCTTTCAACCAAAATGGTCCCATTCTCATTAACTGACACATAATTTGAAGGGTTGCTAATGGAGGCATGAAAAGCAAATATAAAGTAGTTGCTTGGGGTGTCCCCCTTATATAAGGAAATAAGTAAACTCATGGCCTAACGGGTTTTGATGATAGAAGATAGTTGTTTTTTGATAGTATCTGGTGGGGGTTATTTAGAGAGAGAAGGGTTGGTGGGTTGTGAGGTAGTGGTGGTGGCAGATTGTGTGATTGAAGTGTTTGAAATTCTCACTGGTTTGAAAATGACCATTTGTTCCTTGGAAATATTTTTGCTATTACTCTAAGACATTTTGTTGGTGACCACCATCTAGCCATCAATCAAAGCGGCCAAAGACTTGGGCTAAGAGGCTAGCTCGACTGAAGGTGCTTTATCAAATAACTCTGGAGGGGGGACCCTAACAGGACACTCTCGAATCATATAGTTAGGACACTAACACCAAAAGTAGGTATTGGGTAAGTTAATGTAATGAATCTTCTAGGTGAATCTATTAAGCCTTATTTGAATCTCAATGGAGTCTTTGAGGTCCCTTGCTAGGTCAACCTCAATGTAGATTCTCTTTTGTAGTTGTGTTGAGAAAAACTTGGGTTGTTCATGATAAATAACCTTGCCAAGCATTAGGGCTAGCTAGTCAATGAAGTCCCAAAGGGGAAGGGGAAGACTAGGAAATTCCACCCACACTGACACTTTGATAGCTTGCTTAGAGACTTGAAAATCAGCCACCCATTGTGAGAAAACACCTAGAGAGTTTTTAATGAACCATGGGCCATGGCTCATAATTCTCTTACAATGTTCAGGATCACTAAAGTTAAAAAGGAAAAAACCTTGGGTAAGATTTTGAATACCCTCTAGTTTAACACCATCCCAGTGGTTGTGAATCCACTATTTAACTAGGCTCTCAGGGGGGACTCTACACACAAAATAAGTAATCAGAGAATAGGAAGCAAGAAGGTTGCATGCTTTATCAAATTCTAGAATAGTTATAATAACATCAGGCGAGGAAACAAGAGGGAGGGTTTCATTACCTCACTGTAAACTTTTGGGACAAATTTCTTTGCTCGCTTGGGCACCATGGTTCAATCCTCCAGTCGCTTCTACATCAACAGATGCAGAGGGGGAGTGTGAGGCCATAATTAGAGGCCACCCCCCAAAGGTCAGAAAGGTTAAGTCACTTCAAGATTTAATGTAGACTATCCTTCCTGGATCCTAAAGGATTGACAATATGACACCTAGGTGAGGCAAGGTAAGCAGAGCAATGGAGCCATACTAAAACCCTAGCAGAGCATTTTTTCTACTTCATCGTCGGGAAAGATCGTAAAGAATATTTGAACTAGGCATCCCAGGTAAAATGAGTATATGCTAAAATTCTCCCAACCATACATAGGCACCCTGGTACATATTTTAGATTGAAATTTTTTCTATATTTATAAATATAAAAATTATATTTTATTTAACAAAGATTATTGTGATATTTTTTTTATTGCTAATAAATTTTTTATCTTATTTAATGTTATGTTATAAATATAATTGTAAGAAAAAAATATGGTCTTGGAGGTTGAACACATCTAAATGTTTATTTGTCACTCAAGAAATGCTCTATACATCGTTAGCAAGGTTCCCTAGATGCACCTCACTAATATATACCAAAAAGGGAACAAGAATAGAGGGACTATGACAGAGGCTACCACAAATTATAGAGCCACTCTACTTTCTTTACCGCTCGCCCCTTTATTAACTACTCTCACTTCTAGTGTATCATAAAAGGTAGTTCTTTTTGCATGCTAGCTATGGTCAATTTAGGTTTGTGCCTTCATAAGGAGATGGTTAGGGGAAGTTTCTCAAGTTGGCATGTTTCATTTTATCCTCCATTGGTAAACTGAAAAAGAAAATAAAGAACAAAATGGTTGGAAACTCATACTTGATATGTCACACTATTACGAGAGTGATTGGGGACATAACCATGATAATCCGCCACCTCCTCCTCCTTCTATAGAGTTGGTGACTCATGTAACTTGATGATTTGTTTTTTATTGTTGTGTTTTTGATATCACTATGGTGTAATTTTGTACGTATAGTTTTATTGGCCTAAATATACAATTCTTATTTTTGTTTTAAATTTTATCCCAGTTTAATTCTAGTTGTACTTTGACTCAAGGAGTTTTTTCATACCATCCATTAATTTTTTTAATATCATAAATTTAATAAAATTTTGATGAATCATTTTTTATATCATAAATTCATTATATTTTCGTTCAAATAATAGATCATATAATATAATCTAAAAAAATGATATTTAAAAACTTACATAATTTTATCCAAAAATAATTTACCAACAATATATATTATCTTTTAAATATCTTAAATTTTAATAAACTAAATAATTAATAAGAAAATACTTAACTAAATGCATCCTAATAAATTTACTCAAGACCTAAACCAATAAACCAACAATCACATCATTAACTTAAACAACCAACAAAGCCCAATTTCTATAAACTTTGGACTTCGGAATATTTTATCATTTCAAATCAAATGATTTTCCATTGGGTCGCCAACGAAATTCCATGATAGTTATTATTATTATATTATTTTGTTTTCCACAATGGACTTCGGTGCATATCTTATTACTGTTGGAAATTGGAAATCAACAAACTCAATAAAATGACAAAGTTGACCTAACTCATGTTCTTGGCAATTGAGAGTTTTGTATGCAGAAATAAAATAAGCCTACTTTTGCTCAAATATTATAAAATACATATGATTGCAATAAATAGTTTCAATTAAATAAATAATTATATATATAAAGGAGGTTATTAATTTGTATATTCAATTTTATTTTAATAAATGAGGATATTTGAGTCATTTATAATATGTCGTTGCAATCGAAACTTGTTTACACATTTCTTCCATTTGTCATATTTATCAACTCTAAACATATGACTAAAATTGAGATAATATGACAATATAGAGACTTCATACAACTATTAGAGTATTATGGATGATTCAATATACAATTATTATGATTTTATGGATGTTTCATACAACTATTATAACTCTACAAATACTCATTGTGAAATTGGAAGATCATAAAAATTGTCACAATTCCTTTGCTTTTACTTGCTTGTTATCACCTTTCTTTGTGATTTCATGTTGCGACTCTCATCTTCCTAATATGAGTTGATCCTATATGTCTAAAATAGATAAAGATTGGTTTTTGGTGTCTACATAATATAATAAGTTAATAACATGTGTTAGCTAACCCTTTTCATTTTTTAGACTCCACAAATTGAATAAAGTCATCGAAGACATAAAATGCAAAAAAAAATTTGCCACGAATGTATCCCTTAGGTGCTCATTGTGATCAATATATACTTAATGATCCACAACAACTCCATCTAACATATAATTTAAGGTGATTTTCAGCTAAGTGGGTTCTCTTGCCTTGTGATTATTACAATGAAATATATGAGTAAAAAAGACTACTTGCAGATGTAATCTTGAGATGACTTAAACACTTAATGTAGAATCTCACAAGAATTTTAATAATTGAATTAAATTGCATGTAATTAGGTCAATCCCATATCATTAAGGATTGTGAGATAATGATGACTTATAAAACTCTACATATTACAAAATATTTTCTAATGGGGGAAGAGGCTTGAGGGTGAGAAGTCCATATCATAGTCTCCCCCTACCAATAAATGTTTTAAGGTAATTTTGTATTAAGGGGTTTCCTTGTCTTATGATTATTACAAAATATATGAGATGAATTTTCATTAAAGATATAATAGGATATTTTACACCTATAAAGTAACATGAAAAAATTGAATTCAAGAAAATATTTTAATATTTCTATATAGACAAAGATAACAAAATTTAAATACTAAAAAATGGCAAGTAACATTTATTTAGCATTATCTTAATTAAGTTTATATATGTGTGAGTGGCCAAATCCATTGTTATTGAACTATTATAAACACTTCTAAAACTTGAAACACCTTATAAAAATATCCATTCAATTCCCACATCATACAAGTGTGAGTTTACTATCCCGTTATTAGAGTCGTCCATACAATCCTAACACATTTTATTATGTAATCCTTAATTTCAAGCCAACACATGTTTCTTCTAATATTCATTTTTATATCCATTATAAGTAAGTCATGTGTCACGATATCACTTAAATTTAGATTCATACATATATAAATAGACATATGATTTCTCTCATTTGATGATCTAATATATATTTGGCACAAATAACACATGTTGGATATGTGCTTGGAATTTTTTGTTATTCGACATTTTTACTACTCAGTGATTCTTTATTCAATTTAAGAGGTGTGACAAATTATAAGGGTTAGAATTAACCCTATCTATGCATATCATAAAAACATAAAAATTATTCATTTGTCTTGCATATTTAATAGTTTCAAGAGTGTAGATGTTGAAGTGTGCAATTAGGGTAGAATGAAAAAAATACTAAGTAGGATCAAAAGTCTATTTCATAGTTTTAAGGTAGTACCCAAAACTATATAAGTTGACTAGGACCATTTATATGGACCTGACATTAATCATGTATTTTGAAGAAAAGTGGACACTATACCAATCATCAAAAGGGAAGAGTATAATTTAAATATAATATAAATATAAAAATATAGAAACCAAAATTTGTCAAAAATTTAAAATAATTAGGAATTAAATATGATTGGAATTGACAAGGGGAGTGCATATAAAAATACATGAATCTTGACTTATTTGTGCACTTTCAGAGGATAAAACAAAGTGAAAACTAGTCTTGAAGCATTTTGAGAGTAAACTTATAAAATTAGTTCAAATCAAAGAAGTTTGAGAAATTATTCAAAATTGAACATCTCAATTTTGGTCACGACCAAATTGAACATCTCAACTTCTAGATTGCATTAAAATTCTTGAGTTTTAGTCTAATCAGTCTCAAAAGATCATTTCAAACATCATAATTAAAGTACAAATCCCATGTGTGTCCATTTCAATCACTTGTATCACTTTACTTATCAATTTCATTTATATTTTAATTATCAATTGTTCAAACTTCCAATTCTCAATTTTAGTGCACTAGGGAGTTCTATTTTTTTTTTTACTATATTTATATTAGATCTCCCTTGTGCGCATTATTTTACAGGATCCCATAAAGGCATTTACCCTTTGTGTCACTCTTTTTTGTTGGTATATTTGACAATTTTTATCCTAACAGATAATATGAAAAATGTAATTTACCATCTTATACACTAGTTAAACTATAAATATTGTTAATAGTCAATTAATCCAAGAAGATATTTCTAGAAAAACTGGCTCAATTTATTAAAGTAAAATCAATAATAATAATCAACCACTCTAGAAAGATCTTGTTTACAAAAAATGGCTCAAGAAATGGGGATGGGTTTACATGTTTGCCGTATAATTTTTTTATTATATCTCTCCCTATTTTCATGTTGCCTCTATGGGACTTTCAAGATACTCACTTTTATTACACTTTAATCTCTACCCTTTCAGTGAATTGTGTTTTTGTAAATGGTCCTCAACCAATCTATCACAACCATTCTTCTTGATATTAGGAAGGATGACACTGAAATGATATAGGGTAGTTTGTCCCAAAGGTTTACAATGAGGTACAGATTCCTATAATCCTCTTCAACATGATTTTTTCTTAAAAATATATATTTATGATAATGTGTGTAGATGGTATGGAAATAGTTTTCTTATTGCTTACTATGTTAGCCATATACCCTTTGAGGACTCCCTCAATTCCTAGATTAGACAAAATTTGAAAACTTTGGGTTTTCAATTACTAGAGTCCATAACCTTAATGAAATCTTTTATATTCTCTTTAAGGATCCCTCTCAACTCCAGGTCCTTTCTAGGTTGAGTTATTGGTTATTGAGGAATACCCTCATGATTATGTCCCTTTGTACCTAAAATTTATAATTTAGATATCCCTTAAGGTTCCTATCTTGATTGAGCATCCAGGTATTCCTCTTCCTCTTTGGGTGTTCCTTGATGAGATTGAAAAACCCATATGGTGGTTGCATTGTCATGAAGTTGATAAGTTTTAATCTATAGACCCTAATAAGTGTTTGAAAAAGGACTTGAAAGAGTCCATTGATATTAAATTAGGGAATGAACACTTATCATAAAATTCAACCTTATTAAATTTCCAAAACACATGTGTTATATGTTAGGTACCCAACCATAGGATTCATGACTATCCCATTATGGTCTACTCAATGCCATTTGTTGATCATGCACTACCTAAAAAAAAAAATCATTGAAAAATAATGATGGTTGGAATACAATGGATGATAAAAAAATATCCACTGAGAAAAATAATATTAAGGTGACACCCATTCCACCTGTAAGCAAACCTTACCAAGAAGAAAAGGTTGATAAATTTACCCCCTCGCATTAATCCTCCCTAGTTTGATAGTGATATTGCAGCCTCTCAAAGCCAAGTTTTTGAAGTTAATTTCTTAAATCTAATTTATTATCGTGTTGGTATAACCTATGTAAGTGTTTCTACCTTATGATAAACACAAATTCTACCTCACGATAACAAAGACTCTATCTAGGAAGTAAATGGGACTAAATGCTACTCTATTTCACTTGGGGATTTCATTTTTCCAAACCAACAACCATTACTAGCCAACCATTTTTTGGAAATTGGTTGAGAATAAGATATTTAATATGGGCATGGAGAATTATTGATGGATATTTATCCAAATGAATTTTATCTCTTGGAATGTTTGAGGTTTTAGAAAGTCCTCACGTAAGTTATATGTGTGTGTAACATGTCAATGGTTGGGTTTTCTAGATTTCATTTATTTGAAATGACTTAAGATTTTAGCATTTATTATTTAAACACCTTTATGATTATATGGTATAATGTTTCTCACTTTTCCACTTCACATGAAGATGGATATGGTGGTGCCAACATTTTAACTTCACCAAAATTTAATCCCTTAATTATTACCTCAATAGAATATATGTCACATTGAGTTATTTGGGTATTACTTAACACTAATGTTAATTACTTAGGGGTTATCAATGTTTAATCCCTAAATAATTCCCTTGAAATAATGAAGTTATGGATATGGCTTGTAGATAATTTGCCATTTCCACCTAGCCACTTTTTGTCAACTTTAATATGATCGAGAGTCCCAATGACAAAGTTTTTGCCATTTCAATGAGATGGTGTTTTGGAGAACTTGAAGCATTGTTTTCATTTTAAACACTGATGGGGTTAGGTGAACTCACTTCTTTAGTTGCATGAATCAACTAATAAACCATGATTTACTTGGTCTAATTTACATATTGATATCAATAAATTACTCAAATGGTTGGACCGTGTCACTTTCTAAGCAGCATATGTTTTCCTTCTTAGTTTATGATAGGAAAGTTATTATAGTCCCATCACTTTTAAAATGGAGTGGGGTGGCAGCCATGTTAAATTCCCATGTAATAACTTCTTCCTAACATGTCCCTCATACTCATGAGGGAAGCATCTTAATCACTAGTAGAGTGTGTAATTTGGTGCCACTTATACCATATGTTGGCACCTATATTGAGTGTTATAATGATGCAATTAACTACACCACCACTATGGAAATAATACTATGTGATTTCGTAAGCAAGTGAATGACACAATCATTAAGGAATCCTAATGGATTTAATCCATCTTATAAAAAAAGTCATGTTTACTCAGCTTATGGCCATGAATGCTTCTCTCAAGTAAAGAAAAAATAGTTGATAGCCAAGCAACTAGAGGGGAAAACATTAGGACACATTTACAATGGATTAAGATCATCGATAGTGCCTCAAAGTGTTTTTTCAATTCTATCAAGGCCAAACAATATAGGGAACAAATAAATGTCTCATCATTCTACCATAAATTTCTTCAGTCATCTTAGACCATTATAAACTAGTGTTTCAATCCCATGAATATTTGGTAGAGGGATCACATTTTTTACAAGAATTTTTGGATGTGATGCCCCATAAGTTAATCCTTCCAAACCTAAAACACTACAATTATCCTATTTGTATGTATGAAATCTTTGATGCAATGAAATTCATGAC
Organism: Torreya grandis; assembly: GCA_037957365.1. Classification (NCBI taxonomy): domain Eukaryota; kingdom Viridiplantae; phylum Streptophyta; class Pinopsida; order Cupressales; family Taxaceae; genus Torreya; species Torreya grandis. Next base: position 580,764 of record JARHVA010005166.1, on the reverse strand, counting down.
CAATGATAAAGCGCTTAAAATTGATGACTTTCCTTGTGAATGCTATAAAACTACTTAGAAATTTATAGGGTCAAACTTATTTCGTGTTTACAAAGAAGTCTTAAAAAATTGGACATTAAGGGATATCATCAATAAAGGAAATATTAAATTTATACCCAAGTCTAGTGACCTAGAACTTATCACTAATCCACCATTTTGAATTTTTCTTATAAAATCATTGCCAAGGCTCTAGTGAATTGACTCTATCATAAACTACCTACAATCATCATACCATAGAAAATGAGATTCATTAAAAATAGTTATATAATATATAATTTAATAACAGTTTGGGAAGGAAAGGAATGGGCTCATGCCTCTCTCCATAAGAACATATTTCTCAAACTTTATTTTTAAAAGATTATGATTACATAAAGTGGTCCTTTATTATCATTATCCATAAGGCTCTGAGTTCTAGCCAATTATTTCTCTCATCCATGCAAACATTTTTTTTGATGCATCAACCCACCTCACCATCAATGGGCACTTGCAAACATTTTTTTTGATGCATCAACCCACCTTACCATCAATGGGAACATGTTTAATAGCTTTGGACATTTTTTCTCCATTAGATAGGGTTGAACCCTTGTTTATAATTTATATGTTATGGCTTGTAAGGTTTTTTGTTATCTACTTGCTCGTAGAGTAGAACTTAATATAGTATTTGTCTTACTAAACATTTGTCTCAAATCATCAATGGGCATTTTTAAGATGATACCTTCTCAATATTGATAAGAAATAAGCTTACTTAAATAGGTGCTTGATTCCTTGACAATGTTTGCAAAGCCTTGGGGTGTAATATGCAATGGACCAAAACCTAGTGTTATAGATAGAGCATGATTTTGTTGCTATAATAACTCCTTAAATATCATTATAAGTGGATACATAAAGGAGAAATTTTCAATTTCCTTGGTATAACTTTTTATTTTGATATCTCTCCTTTAGATCTATGATAATATATCAATGATAGAGTGTAAAATAAGGTTTCTTATTGGTTTTCAAAACCTTTCTCTTTAGTTGGTAAGTTTTAGGTTTGTATGAAAATCTTTGCAATCATTCATGTTTACTATTCCTCACATCAGCCCCCCTTCAAAAAATTATATGAAAAATTAACAAAGGTTGTTAGATATTTTATCAAAGACAATGATAAGAAAATTAGAGGCTATCATAGGATTTAATGGGACATCTACTACCTTCTTCAAGACAATGGAGGAACATGTATCACTAATGTTTATAGATGAATTACTAACCTTTGTGCTAAGTGGGCGGTTAGATAAAATAAAGGTAATGAGGATTGGAAAATTATTATAAGGTAATAAATTTATATATATTCCATGATGTATAGGGTTATGAAAAAACACTCAAACTCCACCTTTTATGGCTCTGAACTTGGCTTGAATCAACTCAAGATGGTTTGCTTTGTTCACAAGGTTCAATCTACAATTTATGTCTTCCTATTTGTCATTATGATTTATAGCCTCCACTCAATAACATGGTTTACCAAGAATATTTGAATAATATTTCATTGGATTTATACCCTACATAGTTTACTCATTCTTCCACTTATTACATTTCATTCACTATTCCATCTTCTTTCACTCATTCACTCACTAGCTTCACAACTCAAGGCACAAAACACCAAAAATTATTATTAACCTCCTGAAAATAACATACCTTTATGGATGAAATTAATTTATCATATTACACTTGTCTCAACCCCTTTGAACCTCTCAACACCTTTCCATCCTTCACTTACACACCTCCACTCACTAGTGAGACCACTTGGCTTGTAGCCTTTTTTCCAAAATTTCCCTGTTTTAAAACTTTGTGAAATTAATCTTAAATATATAATCCCATATTATGGAACCCTCTATCTCCTTACTACCTCACATGAATTTTCATCACTTAACTCTTAGTGTAGACACCCTTTCTTTTGCAAGCACCTTGTTAATTAGGCCTTTTAGCCCAGAACACACCCACAATGTTGGTTCTGTACTCTACGGACCTGGGACCAAATCAAAAAATCTCAAATAATTTTCTATACATCAAAACATGCATGAATAAAAAGTTGTCAAATTCCCATGGATATAACTCAGCTTATTAGGTTTTTGGTTTCCAAACCTTAGTGATTGTACAGGGCAAAAGAGGTAAAAATTCAATATCTTTAGTTTTAGGTCATATAAAATAAAAATTATACATTAATAAGGTATTTATTAATCATTTACACCCTTATAAATTTTTAATAAACCTTTTTCAGTCTTATCATGGCTATAATAAGGTAACACACAGAATTATGTGTCCTAGTTTAGGGTTGTGTAAGGTATTAATAGTTTGTTTGTATTCAAAATATTCTAAGAATAAAAAAATATTGTTATAAAAAATTTATTATCATTAAAAAAATACCAATACTTAACCAAATTAATACTCATTCACCTTCCCAATCACATACATTCCTTCTTTGGTGTTTGACTAAGTAAACATGATATTGACTATGTAATAGATTTTCTTAACAGTCTGTTTGCACTTCCAAAAAATTCCAAGAATTAAAAGGATATTATTAATTATTTTCAAAATTAATTAATAATAATACTCCAATAAATAAATTAAAATTCACATTTATCAAACATATACTCTCCTTTCTTGGCATATGACTATGCAAGCATGATTTTTTGAATGTATACACAAAGTTTTGTTTATGTGTGGACTAGGTATTGACTATTGTCATCTATCTAGTATTAAAATAACATTAAATACCATCCAATCAAGGTTAATCTTCATAAATAATATCATATCATTCATAACCAAATATATACTTTAAGAAACATCATCAACTCACCTTCATTCCTTGACTGTCATAGGCATGTACAGGGTTTGAGAACATAGATCAACTTTTTCTGAGTCTCTTCAATTCAAAACATTATATTAAATAAGAAAAGAGTTTTTAAGATCTCAAATTTATCTGGGATTAATTTGTAATATAATTTCCTTCCTTCACAATCTTCATCAACTCCATTACATTCTTTTCTTTCATGACTATAACCTACAGTCCATCACTCCAACCTGCAACCACACACAAGAATGACATTTACACAGCCTCTAGGGATTTTAAAAACAATATATGACTAATAAAAAATCATATATGTATCATTTGAGAGTAAACACAACAAAATAACTCTTCTTCATTCATATAAACTATTCAACTATTATATATACAATTCATGAATGGACTTTGCCACCTTCTTGGAGATTTTACATTCTTCCTATTTGTGTTTCTTTTCTCTCCTTCTCATATATCTCTCTAAATTAATCCCACTCTCATATACTATATAACTCCCATCCTAATGCATCATCTACATTGGTTTGGGTGGTTATAACTAAAAACTCTTCCATCACCTTTTTTCTCATAACATGACACTTTTACATGTAATCACTTACATAAGTAATTTTTAAGATAACCTCACATATTAAATAGATATTTGACATAATATTATATCCTCATGAACACCTAGGACCCTTTTAAAAAAAATCTCTCACCTAACTACTTCATACTATGCCCATGGTCCTTCAATACTTAGTTTTAGGATTTTGATTTTCAAATTATCACTTTTGGAGGGAAAACTCCAACAACATATAAATCTCAAACTTGATGACTCAAAATGATTTTAGGAAAAAAAAATATATCCTAAAAGGATCCCTCACACACACCTATACCCCAAAATGGACCATATATGACCCTTACCTAACACATGAGTTTCAACAATTGTAAGATAGTGTTTGTTTCCTAGATGCTCCTGCATCGTACTCCCTAGGAGGGAGAAAATTTGAGTTCCAACATATTATTTATTGCATTAAAATTAATTATTTTAGGATATTCCATGCTCGCCTTATTTTTTCTCCTCTTTTCTTATTCCTTTCTCCTCACTAGACTCTTGTATTTCTTCTTCCTTGCTTTGTCTATTCTCCTTGACAACTCATCCTCTACCTTTATGAGGTGTACCACCTAATGTAATTATTTGTTTTATGCATGATATACCTTTTAAAACTCAATTTTTCATTTATCATACTCTAATTTAAATAAATGGTTCTCATCCTTCATTCTTACTCTTGTTCCATGGTTTCTTTCATTTATCTCACTTGGTTTCTATTTTCTCACTTGTCTTTACACCTTGGCAATGTTGGTTCATTTTTCCTTGTGCTCTAATGATCTCATAGGCATCTCACCCTATGTCAATTGATCAAATAGACTCTCTTTTATTTCCTCTTTATTATACTTCTACATCTCTTAATGTGTCTTCACACAACCTTGTTCATATTGCAAAGACAACTTCTTATCCAATTCTCCATCATGGTACAATATGGTTTGGCATATTCTTATCTTGAAATCATCATGAAAATAAACTAACTCATTTGTAAATTCACCCATGGAATATACTACCTTTTGGACTCGCTCATGTTTCAGTTTCTTGATTTTTAGTTTGCTTGTTTGTAGTTTTGCTTGCATAACTCCTTGTGACTCACTATGCTGCTCTATTCCTGATTATTCTTTGAGTTCACTCATGATCTTATCTTGTTGTTCTTCACCTACATTCAGTCCTTTTGATAGACTCAAAATATTTTATAACATCTCTAATTCCTCCTTAAATGTGATAGCATTTATCTCTCTATGATCTTCATCAAATTTTGGACCATGTTTCCCTTCATCTTCTTCAAAATTTTGTCCTATACCAACATATGCAGTCATTATGTATTTATTCTTCATCAATGCTTCATCTCCATTTGTATGTGAACTCTCACCTTGATGCCCACTTGTGTTCATTGAGATTATTTTCCATGTTTTGTATTCTTCCTCCATGACTTCACTCATTGATTCAAAGATATCATCATCATAATTATCATAATTGACTTGCTTACCTTTCCACGTGCTTGTGTTCTCTTCACATTTTTCATCTTGTTTTCTCATTTGGCTACTCAGATGCATATTCATCTCTTTGTCTTTGTTTTCCTCCACCATGCCTCTTATTTACTTATTTTATTTTCAATCTTCTCCTATCTTCATGATTTCTCAGAGTGTACCTTTAAGATTATATTTTTCATCTCTTTATCTTTGTTTTCCTCCACCATGCCTCTTATTTACTTATTTTATTTTCAATCTTCTCCTATCTTCATGATTTCATGAAGTGTTAAGATTATATTTTTGTACCCTTTCCATGTTCTTCACAACCCATTTTCTACCTTTCACATGCTTAGATTGAAATTTGCTTCTTGTTTCATCTTATTCATACTTATTTGCTTGATAAGTTGTCATGTCAACTTGAAGTAGTCTACCTTTCAATTTTTTTCTCTTTACTTGATCTTGTCTTCCACCTGTATTATTTCCTTACATGACCTCTTGCTTGAGGTTTACTTTCTCCTTCTAACCAAATTATATCTTGAACCACTTAGGGACGACATAACCATGATCTTGTACTCTCCTTGAGGGCTTTACTTTGTTCTTCACTTGTCCAACCTATTTATCAGTTTCTTCTTTCTCATATGTGAAATCAAATTTAATTCCCAAACATTCATTTACCTCATTGAAGGATTTTTGGAAGGTCATTTCCTTCCTCAAATATTCATGGTTTGTCTTCATGTCTTCATGGTTATCTTCCTCTCTTGTTTTAGATGTAATGATTGTCAAAACATCATAAAATTCTTATTGTATCTCATCCTTAGCATGCTAAGATTCTTCAATCTTCACCATCTTGACTTATACAACCTGTCCTCTTTCGTTATCTTCTTCATTCATCTTCATGGGTGATTTACTTGACCCATTTATCACAAGATTTAAGTCCTCATGCTTGGCCTTCATCCAACTTTGCTTGAAACCTGCATACACAAACTCAAATACAATGTTAACATAATAAACAAGAGACCATATAGTCTCCATGAATATCTCTTTCATAAACATTCTCCTCTTTTTCATGTCTTATCTTTCAAGTGATTCTCTTATCACTTCTCTTTTAATGTTCTCCTCAATGATAACTCTTTTCTCAACTTCTCTATCTTGTTTCTCTCTCGACAACTCTTCATTCCTCATGCCTCTACCTGTTTTACCCTTTATTTTCTTCTTTTCCCTTAAGGCTTTCATCTCATGCCTTTTCTCCCTCATAAGTAACTCTAGTGAGCACTTCACCTTCTTTCTCAAAATACATCCAAGCCATTGGCTTCCTTGATCCTTCATGAGCTTCACCATGATCTCTATCTTCTTCAAACTCTTTCCCAACCTCTTCTCATCTCTTTTACTTCTTATTCTGCATCCATCTTCTCACTTTTTATTCACCTTCTAGGCCTTACCTAGACATATCTCTTAGAAAGATTACCTAATTTCATATTATAGAAATCTTGTGTCTTATTCTCTTTTTATATTCCTATGTCTAGGGCTGATCTTATATCTTTTGAATCTCCCTTAGAGTCTTCCTCTTTTATTTCTTGAGCTGTAATGTTCTTTCCACTCTATCTTCTCTATACCTCTCTTAATTAGTTTTAAGTCCTTCTAATTGGACTTAGGGGATTTAGTTTCTATTCTTATAAATATTTAACTTACTTGTAATTAAATAAATAGGACGTACTTTCACCATACTCTTTTCCCACAAAACCCCTGTAATGTCATCTCATGCAATCCTCATAGCGTTCTTTACCTATCTCAAATTAACAAGCTTTTAAGAACTCAAAATAAAATTAAACCAAGAGTTTAACTTTATATGATACCAAATGATGCATAGGGTTATGATAAAATACTCAAACTTCACATTTTATATCTTTGAACTTGGCTTGAATCAACTCAGGATGCTTTGCTTTGTTTACAACGTTCAATTTTCAATTTGTGTCTTACTTGTCAATAGGATTTATAGCATCAAATAAATGACATGGTTTACCAAGAATATTTAAATCATGTTTTAGTATATTTAGAAACTACATATATCACTCATTCTTCCACTTATTACATTTCATTCACTATTCCATCTTCTTTCACTCATTCACTCACTAGCTCTACACTAGGTTCACAACTCAAGGCACAAAACAAAAAATCTTGTTATTTACCTCTTGAAAATTATTACTATCAACCCATTTTAACCTCTCAATCCGCTTCTATCCTTCACTTACACACCTCTACTCATTAGTGAGACCACTTGGCTTGTATTCTTTTTTACCACAAATTCCATTTATTTAAAATCTATACACATCCTATTAAATATATAATACAATATTAGGGCCAATTATATATTATTAATACCTCACATTAAGTTTCATGACTTAACTCTTAGTGAAGACACCCTTTCCTTTGTAAGCATCTTGCTAATTAGGCCTTTTAACACTAAGACATACCCACAATGTTGGTTCCATATTGTACATACCTAAGACCAAATAAAAAAATCATAAATAATTATATATACATCAAAAAATTCATTATTTTAAATTTTTATCAAATTCCCATGGATACAAATTGACTTATTAGGTTTTTGATTTACAAACCCTAGTTAGTGACTGTCGAAGCCGAGAGTGGTCAAAATTCAATATATTTAGTTTTAGGTCATCTCAAATAAAAATGAGACATTAATAAGGTATATATTAATAATTTAAACATTTAAAAAATGATAATAAACCTTTCTCAATCTTATCTTGGTTATAATAAGTCAAAACACAAAATTATGTGTCCTAGTGTAGGACTGTGTAAGGTATTAATAATCTGTTTGTACCCAACATGTTATAATAATTAAAAAGGAATATTATAAAAATTTTATTATAATTCTAACCATAACAATAATTAATCAAATTAATACTCATTCACCTTCTAAAGCACATACATTCCTTCTTTGGCATTTGATTGAGCAAACAGGATATTGACTATGTAACAAAGTTTCTTAACAATATGTTTGCACTTCTAAGCAATTACAAGACTTATAAGGATATTATTTTATTAATTATTTTAAAAAATAATTAATAATAATACTCCAATAAATCAATTACCATTCACATTTATCAAACATATACTCTCTTTTCTTGGCATATGACTGTGCAAGTAGGATTTTCTGGTTGTATACACAAAGTTCTAGTTATGTGTGGACTAGGTATTCGAGATTGTCATATATCTAGTATTCATAGTACATGATATACCATCCAATAAAGGTTAATATTCATACATAATATGATATTAAGCATAACCAAATGTATACTTCAATAAAGATCATCAACTCACCTTCATTCCTTGACTGTCATAGGTGTGTATATAGTTTGAGAATAGAGATCAACTTTTTTTGAGTCTCTTCAGTTCAAAACATTATATTCAATAAGAATAGAGTCTATAAGATCTCAAATGTCTCTATGATTAATGTATCATATAATTTCCTTCCTTCACAATTTCATCAACTCCTTTACATTCTCTTCTTTCATGATTGTAACCTACAGTCCATCACTCCAATCTAAAACCACACACAAGAATGACATTTCCATAGCCTCTATGGATTTTCAAATTAACATATTACTAATAAAAATCCATATATGTATCATGTGAGAGTAAACACAAAAAAATAACTCTTCTTTATTCATATAAACTAGTCAATTGTTACATAAATAGTCCATGAATGGACTCTACCACCTTCTTGGAGAGTTTACATTCTTCTTATCTTTGTTTATTTTCTCTCCTTCTTGAATCTCTCTTTACCTTACTCCCAATCTCCTCTAGGCTATACATCCCATCCTCATTCATCATATACATTGGTTTGGGTGGTTATAAGTAAAAACTCTTCCACCACCTTTTTCTCGTACATGACACTTTTACATGTAGTCACTTTGTGTTCTAGATTTGCACCCTAGTGGAGCAGAAGATTATTCAAGTCTTTTACTCAAACCTAGTCCAACATGGGACTAATACTAGGCTATGGGTATCCTAATAATGGATCAAACCTCTGAAAAAGGCTGACTTAGTTTTGGACATATCACCTTAAACTAAGCCTAAACTAGCACTTGCTTGGAAAAGGGATAGAGATTTTGATAATAACCAAAAAAGCATGTAAAAAAGGGTGATGCACTAGTGATTTAATCACTCAAAGTCACACAAGGCACACTATAGGATGTATTAAAGACCAAAATAAATCATTCCCACATAGATATTTCATAATAAGGCATGAATCAGTCATTAAACTAGTATGAAATGGTAAATATCCACTTTCAAGCTAAACAACACACTATAAATTGAACTTATAATGACCTGTGAGAACTATCAAACACTTTCTAAAGGTGAGAAAAACCCATAAATAACAAAGGAACATACATTAACTTAACCATAGTACATGAATTCATAGAACACACTTCAATCTAGATCAAAAAATGATAGAATTTAGTCTTTATTGCATCAAAAAGGTATCACAGTACAAATTTTAGTAGAGTCTGGTCATACCAAAAAAGAGGGATAGAGAGATAAAGGGATTATTGATATGCTGACAAGGATCACGTCTTGGAATTGATTGAATTGTGCCACATCTACATTAGGTAGCCATTTATACTTGTTTATTAAAAATGTGACCATGATGAAAGGCGAGACACTTCTCTATGATCACTATTTGCTCTTTTATCAAACACAAGACCACTATAGATGAAAACCAATATTAGACCATTGGTTTTTATATAGTCACAATATTTATGGAAACATATAAATTGCTTGACCTTGCTTCAAAAACACTAGTCCATCTTCAACCTTTGTATTAGACCCAAAAGATCTATTTTACCTATATGGATCTTTAATGGCGATGCTTGTTTTCTAAATTGTGACCATGGTTCAACATAGTGTTGCCTTCAAGCTCAACTCTTTGACATTTGCTTTACCTGGGTCCAAAATAACTTCTTTAACTTTCATAAAAAATGCCTTGAGCTCATTTTTGTTTACTATCTATCAATTTCCAACTCAAACTATTTATATGATGCCCAACTATCCTTATGCTTATAAGTTCCATAGATGTGCAGACTTATTAACTCTTCTTACACCATTGATCTTGATTGGTACAAATGCCTGCTAGTCTTCAATCTTCTACCATGCTAATGTAGTTGTAACATTTATCATAAATGCATTTTCTCTTAGGATCTCATGACCTCTTTGACCTCCACTCATCATTAGATCTGAATGTATTATCGAACGTGTGCCATTAGATCTACCTAAGACCCATGGTTTGAATCAAATGTCTACATTATGGTGCTTAAATTTGACATTCATGCAAACATCATTTGTCATCCCCACAGATGTATTTGACATTCTACAAACCATTGAATTTAATATTCAATGGATTTTTTGTTTGTTCTTTAATTTGACTCTCATATGAATGCCTCCCATTATTTGATCAACTTTGAAGATTTATATCTTGAAGCATAGGAATTGTGGAGGGGTTAAATTTACTAGAGATGTTCTTGATGTCAAAAATATCCTACCCACTTGATCCACTGATTGCATGATATTGCTAAGTGTGTCTACAAAATGTTAAATTTGACTAGTCCATTCCCCACATGACATTTTGATGATGGTCTAGTTTATTTGGCTTAGTATGGGAAACTTAACAAAATCTGAGGAGACAACTTTGAACATGCATAACTTCTTTTGTACTTCAATGGATGATCTAAAACTTAGCACATAACAACTAGGGATCAAGATGAATAAACCCACATGATCATTTCCCCCTAAAACTACCACATGTGTGAGAAATGGCCTCATCAATATGCTCACTTGGCTCTATTTGAGCTTCTTCAAAAATGGCTAAGTATGGAAACTTAGCAGATTTTTCCTGATAGACCAAATTTATGTCTTCATATATTTTGATACATTTTGGTGGATGACCAAAAACTTGGTGTATATGTTTTTGGTACTAATGTGAACAAACCCATATGACCAATTATTCTTGAATCATCCACATGTGGAAATGGTGATGTCATCAAAGTGCTAACTCAAAATTTTTGCCACTAGACCCAATATGTCTAGATGAACACAATGAAGAACTAGATGTATTCTATGCACTTCCATAGTTATTACAAGAAATTTTGACACTCCATAGGGTCTCTAAAATTATATACCTACTCCTTGTGATACTAGGTCACTCTTCAATTAGGATCCTTCTCTTTGCACTGGACTATTGGACTAGGCATATTTTTGGTATGTAGACCAAATTTGGTCAACATCTTTGGCGACTTGGTTGGGTAGCATGCATGCTATGATTGAGAACTCAGAAAAGATACATGACTCTTGGATGATACATAGACCATGTACATGACTGTAAGCTATTTTATTTTGTCTTTTAAAGATTAAAAAATTCCAACAAACAGGGAAAGAAATAAACTTGAAAGGGAAACTAACCTACTAAAGTAACGATAACTAACCTACTAAATAACTATGCAAATAGAAGCACTTATTTGGGAAAAAATAGAAAGGAAACTAATGTGTTAGAAAAACCACTTAGATAAAAGTAAAAACAACTAACTATTTATAGGGGACTTAACTTCCTTAATAATAGTGCTTTAGATGTATCCCATTGACTGAGATAAGAAGTTTTTCACCATTCATCCTTGTGAGCTAGAAAGAATTGTAGGATTTGCAACTTGAGATTGTTTTTGGACCACTCTAGAGAGAATCAAATTTTGTGTGATTTCCTAGATTAGTTTTGTCCTCATCCCACTTGAGGACTAAATCTCCTTCTTGGAAACCTTTTGAAGAAGCTCCTTTATCAAACAATCTCTTTATCATTGCTTGATGGGATTCCATGGCCAACATAGACTGATGCCTTATTTCCTCTAGGTCCATGATCTTCAAATATCCTATTTCCATTGGTTCATTCTCCAAAATCTCAAGTTGGTGCATTAATTTCAAATTATGGAATTTAATATAAATAGACATTCTTTCTTCCTTATCATATACTAGCTTGTATGGAGAATTAGATATGGACCTTTTATAGGTGATTTTTTCAACCCATAGATCTGAATTTAATTTGAGATTATATGATCTCTGATTGTCTTTAATAGTCCTCCTAATGATCTTTAACAAATTCTTGTTGGTGGAATTCAACAAGGCCATTGCCTTGTAGATAATAGTTCGATGAGGTACTAAGGAAAACACTATGTTAAACTGCCCACTAATTGGTCTTAGATCCTATAAAATCTATAGAATTATCATAAATTATAGTTGAAGGGACCCCAAATATGGTAAGTAAACCTTTATAGAAGTCTATAACATTAGTTTCATTGGATTATTTTAATACTACTACCTCTATCCATCTAGTAAAATAATCTATGGCAGTTAGGATCCACTTGTGTCCTAAGCTTGAAGGGAGGTTGATAAGACCAATAAATTACAATCCACATTGGATAAAGGGTTGATTCATTTAAATTGGTTGGAGAGGTAAGGCTGAAAGCTTCACCTTTCCAACAAACAGAGCACATTGTTTGCACTTCCTAGTTCATGCATGATAATCACTAAATAAACTTGGCCAATAATACCCTCCTCTCATTATCTTATGGGTTATGATCCTTGATGAATAATTTCCTCCACCATGTCCATCATGAAACAACTCAAGTAACTTCTATGTTTGACCTAGTTTTATGCATCTTAGCAGTATGGCATTGACATCCTTTTTGAACAACACATTATCAACAAGAAGAAAAGGAATTGAATTTAATCTAAAATATCTCCTCTTTAAAGGGGTGATATGAAAAGTATAAATAACATCCTGTAGATATATTACCATATCTTGGAACCAGCTAGAAGGTGAGGCCTGATCACTTGCAACTTCTTTATCATTTGACACCATAACTATCCCATTAGTCTCTTGCATGTCTTGGGATAAATGTTCACAAAGTCCTTTGCCTCTTACCAACTTTGTGACCTTGATCTCAATATCATATTCCATGAGACCTTGATTATCTAACTAGCTCTTTTGTCATTTATATCTTTGTTCATAAGAAAATCCTTGACACTTGGATGTACAACCATCAGATGTATCTTATTATTGGACAACAAGTACCAATTTTTTTTAAGATACCTTATGATTAAAAGTACATGATTCTCAACAAAATAATACCTTGTTTTGTATTCTTGTAAGCCTTCACTAAATAAGGCTATTGGTTGATCTAAAATCTCTTTATTTTACTGCATGAGAATACCTAAAATTGTGTCAATGTTAGTATAGGCGTATAAGAAGAAATCCTTTGTAAATTTAGGGTTTAGGAGTGTAGGAGCACTGGCTATATATTTATTGATCTCCTCAAATCTTATTACTCCTTATTTAGACCAACTAAAAATTTGACCCTTCTTTAGCATGGTTGTGTGGCCTAGCTAAAGTAGTAAAATTTAAAATGTATCTCCTTATAAAATTGGTCTTTCCTAAAAATCTTTGGACAGATTTCTTGTGCTTAAGAAATGAAAGTGAAAGAATTGATTTTATCCTATCAAGATCTATGCTTGTACCAATTTTTTAAATGACATGTCCAAGAAGTCTACTTTCATGAATAGAGAAAATATACTTTTTTGGATTCAAAGATACTCCAAATTCACTACACCTTTCAAACACTTGTCTAAGGTGAATCATATGCTCATTTATACAGTTATAAAATAATTTTATGTCATCTAAGTAAACAAGAATAAACTTGTTGAGTATACCTCAAAATGCCATGTCCATAGCCTTCTGAAAAGTGGTTCTAGAATTGGATAAACCAAAAGGCATCTTTTTGTATGAAAATGTCCCCCACTTTGTGGTGAAGGTTGTTTTGAACTGGCCTTCTTCTTTAACCAAAATTTATTTATATCCATTGTATCCATCTAATAAATAGAACCTTTTTAAACCTACAAATAACTATAAAATTTGCTCCATTGATGGCAATGGATAGTGGTCTTTAAGAGAGGCCTTGTTCAAGTCATAGAAATCAACACATAACCTTATTTCATCATTCTTTTTTCATACTAGAACAAGGTTTTCCACCCAATTTGAGTGCTTAATTGGAACTATTATAGCTGACTTAATGATCTTGTGTAGTTCAACTCTCATCAAAGGTTCAAGCTTTGGGTTAATATGCCTTTGTCTCTATCTAACTGGCCTGGTCTCATCCTTTAAAACAATGGTATGTTAAACTAGACTTGGATCAAATCTTTTAAGGTCACTATACTACCATACAAAGACACTTGTAAAACTTGAACATAGCTTAATAAAAGATTCTTTCTCTGAAGATGTGCAAACTTTGCCTAGCTTTAAAATATTTCTAGTGTTAATCTCTAAATTTGTGTAGTGTTCCTCTTTGGTTGATAAATCAAACTTTTCTTTCCTTAATTCATCATCTCTATTGAATATGTTTTCAATGGTGACCAACCCTTTAGGCAACTTATTTTTCTTCAATTGCATAATCTAGTCACCATATTATTGCAAATGCTTATCTTGGTTTCTTGAGGAGAATATATCTTTTTCTTGTAAAAATCTGACAATCTAACTATCATCTTCAAATACTTGCCAATTGTCATGGTTGTTTGGGATAGAAATTATCACAACTACCTTGATGTGTGATTGAACTTTTTCCCTTTTTATGTCATCAAGGATATTGAATTGTGACCCAATATCAGCTAGCCTATTTGCATGCTTATTCTTATTTCTTGATACAGCCTAAATATTGAAAGCTTGAAAGTCTTCAACTAGGTCCCATACTCTATGTTTATAAGAATTAAGCAGTGGGTTCTTTCATATATTAAGTCCCCTTACTTGATGAACTACTAGTTCACTATCACCAAAGACTTGTAAGAAATTAACCTTTATCTTCCATATCCATTGCAATCCATGCACTAGTGATTCATATTTAGTAACATTATTGGAATAACCAAACTAAAATTTGAGAGAAGAGAAATACATTTGATTGGATATATAAATTAACATCATTTTAGCCATAGTGCCATGTTTAGTCCTGGATCCATCAAAATATAGCTACCATAGTCCATCACTAGGCCGATCATCTTTCATCAATGTTGGAATTGGTGCATCATTTTCATGAATATAATAGACACCAAGTACCTCTTATTTAATTAACTTGTAGGTATCATGTCCATGCAAATTAGAGGCCCATTCATCAAGAAAAATATTTGGGAATCCATTTAGAGGTGATTCAGTTTCCACCTCACTATTTTATTGTACTTTGTCTAAGATAACATCATTGGTGTTTACCATACTTGGCATATATGGATCCAAATGAAATATTAAAATATATTCAAAATGTATTATCACCTTAGTAACATACCTAGTTATAAACATTAGATAGGTCCAATTAGCTAACAAATATGCCCCAATCTTTGAAGTAAAGTATCTTGACAGACACATGAAAAAATAGGGAGGCAAGTCTACTACAACTACATCTTAATGAATGGTAACATTGGGTTAAGCATGTAATGTTAGCTTTATATATTTGATTATGCCTACTATCTTTGTTAGTGATCCATCCAATTGTAATACTCCTTTGGTATTTGGCTCATAGACAAGACCAAGCTTGTCTATAATTTATTTGGGCATGATAGTGCTACTAGCTCACTATCTACCATATAATTATGGACAAACAATCACCTACTATCAAAGAGAGATAAAAGGGAGAAATTTTGTTTGATTTTACATTGGTTTTATCCACCTTTGTCATATTATGTAGCTACTAATCAGGTTGCTCGATTTGATAGTCTAAATTGGCCAAGACAACTCCTTATTTCTCAATTGGTTCTTTAGATACCTTAAGATCTAAGAGATCTTGAATAAACATGTCTTTTTTCCTTGGAATGGCAAGGGAATCCCACATGTTAATTATAACATTTGATTTCTTCATTTGACCTATTATGCTAAAATATGGTCCACTAACCCTTGGTTGCAACTTTTGAACCACTGGTTGTTCTCTAAGTAGAGGCATTTGGGGAATATTTATTGTCTCTACATTCTAAATTTTATATGTTATAGGTATAGTAAATTAATCTTTGACACTATTTGAAAAAAAATTAGGAACACTATAAGTATTGCTCACATCTTGAGCTTCCTCAATTGCTCTTATTTTAGCTCTAGTTAGAGCTACAACTTGACCATTTATGTTGCTAATTATACCAACTTGGTTGAATGCAATATGATCATCCAATTGCCAATTAACATTGATGTCATTAGGCTGCCTTGGAACTTGTTGAGATTCTCCTTGGGATGCCATATTGTTTGATATTGGACACCTTGAAGAAAGAATTCTTCCTGTGTCATTTGAGGCATATTAACATCTTGTGATGTCAAAGCTTGATTTTGAGTGTCATTTGAATTAAAAAGCTGCCAACCTGAATCTTGCATCAAGTTATTTTTGGGAATAATAGATTTTTTACTTGAAGGTAAATTAGGATCAAGGGTTGATATGGCTTAGTTTGGGTTATGGGTCCTTAATTTTGATAAGATTTCCTATTATCCTTGAAACCTTGATAAGGGGGTCTTTAGTTATTAAAGGACTGATAAGTTCTCTGGTTTTTCTACTGGTAAGGTCTACCATGGTACTGTTGTCTCTTGAGTTGAATAATCTCATTTCCAAAGGCTTTTAACATGATTTTTAGATCACCAATCTCATAAGATTGATTAGGAGGGGCTACAACCTAAAATTTTAGAGATAGAATAGGGCCTATAAATGGAATCTAAGGAACTTGAGGAGGAATAGGTTGCAATTCTAGGAATATGGGAATTAAAGGCCTTGGAACAAGTTTACCATCTTATATTAAGCTAATTTATACTCTTATTGCAATTTCATAGGAATTTGGCAAGGTATTACCACCCATAGACTATATCATGACACTTATATCAATATTGAGGGCCTTATACTTTGGAGATGGTCTAACTAATGCATGGATCATAGTCCATGTTTTTTGGAATTTAAGGTTAAAATCAGACATGAACTCATGGGGATACCTTTGTATGGTAGTTATTTGTTCAACTAAATATAGATGATCAGACTTGTCTTCAAATTGCCTAACCAAGGCTACACCTAACTCATCCCAAGTAGCAATGGAAGTCAAAGGGAGATTCCTATACCATTGCAATACTTTTCCTTTAAAGGAGGCAATAAGTAGTCTGATAGCCACATTATCTTACGTAACATTATAGACAGAATATAGATTGGCAACATCTTGGATATGCTCAATAGCAATAGTTTTATCCCATTGTCCTAAAAATAAAGGGATGCTCTTTAAGGTAGACACGTGGATGTCATCATATTGGGCTAAATTAAGGGGACTACCCTTTTAAATGATACAAAAACTTGATTCCTAATAGACATTTGGGAAAAAGGGATTTGGATTATGGGGAAAATAGATTAGACTAAAATAATAGGATGACTAGGAGGTGAAAATTTCTTTTGAGTATAAGTTCTGGTTATATTAAATCTTGCTTTTTTTTAAGAAGTAGAAGGCAGTTCAATGAATTCAAAATGACTACCTTTACTTGATGACCTTGTTGTAACCCTTGGCATGAAAATTAAATCTATAACTCTATAAATTGAAGGATCTTCAACCTCTAATGATGGTGGATGTCTCTTCTTGATGCGATTTCTTCTTCTCAATATTCAAACTTAAATTATGCAAAATAGTTTGGGTCCTACCAAGCATGCCAAAATTGTTGGTGTTCTATATTTACACCCTAACTAAGTAAACAATTGTTCAAGTATTTTACTTAAATCTAGTCCAACATGGGACTGATCCTATGTTGTGGGTATCTAAATAATGGCTCAGACTTTTGGAGAAGGTTGGATTCCTTCTGGATCTATCACCTTAAACTAAACCTAAACTAGCTCTTGCTTGGAAAAGGGATAGAGATTTTGATAATAAATTTAAAAAGCATGTAGAAAGGGGTGATGCCCAATGATTTAATCACTCAAACTCACACAAGACACACTATAGGATGTATTCAAGACCAAATAAATCAATCCCACATAAATATTTCATAATAAGGCAAGAATCAATCATTAAATTAGCATGAGAGGTCAGATATCCACTTTCAAGCTAAACAACAAACTATAAATTGAACTTATAATGACCTGTGAGAACTATCAAGCACTTTCTAAAGGTGAGAAAAACCCAGACATAAGCAAGGAACATACATTCACTTAACTAAAGCACATAAATTCATAGAATACACTTCAATCTAGATCAAAAAATGATAGAATTCAATCTTTGTTACATCAAAAAGGTGTCACAATACAAATTTCAATAGAGTCTGGTCATACCAAAAAAGAGGGATAAAGAGATAGAGGTATCCATTCTAAGGCTTAGAAGCCTATATTTATACGGGGGAGAGAGGGGGAGAGAGAGAGAGAGAGAGAGAGAGAGAGAGAGAGAGAGAGAGAGGAGAGAGAGAGAGAGAGAGAGAGAGAGAGAGAGAGAGAGAGAGAGAGAGAGAGAGAGAGAGAGAGAGAGAGAGAGAGAGAGAGAGAGAGCTATGCATTTGAAAAGGCCCAACCACTTTTGACAGATGAGCATTTTTGAAGATGCCAACTCATGACCTTATCAACAAGGAAATTTTTTTGTAAAATAATTAAATATCCATTGCCCTTATCTAACTACGTGGTGTCTTTCTTAGAACCATGTCATTATTTATTTGATCTATTGATGAGGATTTTGTCTTAGAATTGACTAAATTATGCCACATCTACATTAGGTAGCCATCTATACCTATTTATTAAAAATGTGACCATGATGATAGGCAAGACACTTCTCTATGATCATTATTTTCTCTTTTATTAAACATAGGTCCACTATAGGTGAAAACCAATCTTAGATCATTGGTTTTCAAACAATCACAATATTTGTGAAACCCTGCAAACTAATTGACCTTGCTTCAAAAACACTAGTCCATCTTCAACCTTTGTATTAGATCCAAAAGATCTATTTTAACTATATGAAGCTTTAATGGTGATGCTTGGTTTCTAAAATGTGACCCTGGTTCAACACTATTTGGCCTTCAAGTTTGACTCCTTGACATTTGGTTTGCTTGGGTCCAAAATAAATTATTCAACTTTCATCAAAAATGCCTCAAGCTTTCTTTTATTTATTAGTTATTGATTTCCAACTTGAAACATTTACACTATGCACAATTTTCCTTATGCTTATTGGTTTTTCAGATACGCTAACTTATTGACTCTACTCACACCATTAATCTTGATTTGTATGAATGCCTGCTAGTCTTCGATCTTTTGCCATGCCAACACAGTTGTGCCACTTACCATGATCATATTCACTCTCAAGATCAACCTCTTTGACCTCAACTCATCATGCAATTTGAATGTATGATTGAATGCATGTCATTATATTTGCCTGGGACCCATGGTTTGAAATCAAATGACTATTTTATGGTGCTTAAATTTGAAATTTGCACAAACACCATTTGACATCCCC
Source organism: Torreya grandis (assembly GCA_037957365.1). Classification (NCBI taxonomy): domain Eukaryota; kingdom Viridiplantae; phylum Streptophyta; class Pinopsida; order Cupressales; family Taxaceae; genus Torreya; species Torreya grandis. The sequence goes on along the minus strand of JARHVA010005166.1, from coordinate 561,293 downwards.
ATAGATGTATTTGACATCTTGTAGACCTTCAAATTTAATATTCAATGGATTTTTTGCTTGATATTTAATTTAAATCTCATGTAAATTCCTCCCATTATTTGATCAATTTTGAAGATTTATATCTTGAAGTACAAGAATCATGGAGGGGTCAAATTTGTTGGAGATGTTCTTGATGTCAAAAATATCCTACCCACTTGATATATATGAGTCAAATGAGCTTTCTAAGTTTGACTAAAAAATGCGCAATTTGACTGGTCCATTCATTCCTGCATGACATCCTGATGATGGTCTAGTTCATTTGGCTAAGTATGCGAAACTTAACAAAATCTGATTGAGTAGCCAACTTTGAACATGTATAACATTTTTTGTGCTTTGGTGGATGATCTGAAACTTAACACATAGCAACTAGGGATCAAGATGAACAAACCCATATGATAATTTTGCATTGAGACTACCACACATGTGAGATATGGCATCATCAATATACTCACTTGGATCTATTTGAGCTTCTTCGAAAATGTCTAAGTATGGAAACTTAGCAGATTTTGTCTGATAGGCCAACTTTGGGTCTTTATATATTTTTATGTGCTTCAATGGATGACCTAAAACTTGGAGCATATGTTCTTGGACTAATGTGAACAAACACATATGACCAATTCTTCTTGACTCATCCAAATGTGGCAATGGTGATATCAACAAATTGACAACTTAAAATTTCTGCCACTAGATCCAAGATGTCTAGATGAACACAATGAAAAACCAGATGAATGTTATTCACTTCCATACTCATTCTAAGAAATTTTGACACTCCATAGGGTATATACAACTATGGACCTACTCCTTGTGACATTGGGTCACTCTTCAATCAGGTTCCATCATCTTGCTCTTTCTACTGGACTCTTGGACTAGGCACATTTTTAGTATGTAGATCAAATTTGGTCAAAAATAACTTACATAAGTCATATTTAATACCAAATCACATCTTAACTAGATCTTTGACATCCTATTATATTCTTATGACCCCTTAGAACCCTTTTACAAACATTCTCTCACCTAACTACTTCATATTATGCCCATGGTCCTTCAATACTTAGTTCAAGGATTTAAATTTTCAAATTATCACTTTTGGAGGGAAAACTCCAAGCAAATATAAAACTCACACTTGATTAATCAAAATTATTATAAGATAAAAAAAAAATCCTAAAAGGATCCCTCACACACACTTATACCCCAAAGTGGACCATTTATGACCCCTAACTAACACATGAGTTTCAACACCTAAAATATAGTGTTTGTTTCCTAGATGCTCCTGCATCATTCCCCCTATGGAGAAAATAGTTGGAAAAACATTGGCTTACACACTATATTTATTTCCACCACCCTTTTTAGGATATAATATTTTTTTGTAACAAAGAGCATTTGGAAATATTTTGACTAAAATGGATTGGAAATGGATATCACAGTGGTCTTTTCTTTGATAACCATAACATATATTGGTCCCCTATAATGACCAATACTAGTCTTCCCCTAACATTAATCCTAGCTATTTACCCTATTTTTAGATAATGTGTGAATCATAATAGGATAAAATTTAAGAATGAATTTAGATTATAATATATAAAAATAAATCATAAATATGAATTTAATTGATTGAGACAGATTTAATAATGAAATTTAATATTTATAGAAGTTTCTAATGAGATCAAAATATTTAACTTTACTACTTGACTAATTGACTAGGACTATGTTTTTAAAGTGGAAATAGAGTAGAATTAGGCACATGATTCATCTAAATCTAGAACTACATCTTTATGTGTGTAGGGTTGATACCATCTGGCTTAGACAAACACATTTATGGTAGTGAATGAGGTTGATGATAATGTCCTAGGTAGAATTTTCTCTTTGTGACCATAAGTTTTATATGCATGCCTGATATGTCTCTATATGTGAGATCTATAACCCTCAATTGAATGTGTAACTCTATACATAAACTTAATTCTCTTTAAAAATCTCAATCCACTTATGAAGGATGAAACTGTATAAAAAGTGAATAAGTATACTTGGGATGAGATAACCCCAATCACCCCCTTAAATATTGAGTTATACCTATGTATTTAATAATTTGAAGAGCTGAAGTCAAGCCACGTAATTCTTCCCCTTAGCATGAATGTGAAATTATGATCTTTTGCTATATGAATGCACCTAGAAATATCACTTTTATCTTAAAATTTTTAGCACTTGACCTGGCTTTGTATGCTTCAAACTTGGCTAATGATTGCTCCTATGATTGATTTTAAATTTGGGAATAATGCAACATATTTTTTTAAATGTGTAATAGTGTATTTTAGGGCTACTTGAGAATGATAGATGGTGAATAAACTTGACATTGATTTATATTTATATGCCCTCAATTGGAAAATTTCGCATGCAAACAACACACTAAGTGAATGGGTCACCTATGAGAAGGGTTTGATTTTGAAAAATAGTCCTTATTAGGATAATTATGGTAACATCAACCCCTAGATAGTAATGTAGACATTCCTATCTAATTCTTACATAACTTTCTTAGATACAAAATACAAATATGGTATTTTATAAATCTTTAACTAGGAGATTTATTTGATTTAGCATAGACTAGAGTGTTCTTATAGGTGATTGATAGCAACTTAGGATGGATTAGTCTCATAACTAGTATGTAGGTGTGCAATAATGATGAGTAAGAGTTATTTGGAGATGCACAAGTCATGTAGGATAAGTTTAGGTCAAGATTGACATTGCTAAGTGTTAAATACTTTTTTTTTAGCGTCTAAAAATGCTTCCCTTTAAATCCAAGTATTAAAATGCAATGAATATAATATAGTAAAAGGATAAATATATACTTTAGTGTGTACAACACACTTTGTCTTTGGGAGAAGGCTCAAAATTTACAAGCTTTTCTAAGAAAAATTGTAATAAAAATGTAGTATTTTATTTCCATTGAATACAAATTGAAATATGAATTATACATAAAACTTGAAACTTGAAAGATTAAGGAAGGAGTACACTTGTAAGTGATTAATCATATTGACTTATAACTTGTTGGAGATGATGCTTCCTTTTCAAAAAATTGGAGACATGATTTTTTGTTGAAACACAAGGAGAACATGTCAAAATCGAAGGTGATCAATCACCAATTTGAAATTTTGACTAGGGCATGGGTTGTGTGTTGGAATACAAATGCCCCAACCCATATGTAACTAATATAACACTAATCTTGAAACATTAAGATGATAAGGTGGAACCAAAAAATGAGTTTACTATGGGTAATTCCATGGCCATTGAGCATTGTTGAACCTCAATGTGAATTACCTTAAAAGTCATGAATCAATTGTGATAGACTAACTTATAGATTTAGGTTCACTCTATGCTTAAAAACTATTAAAAATATTACAAAGGTGAAAATGTGAAAATTTACATAAACTAGCATTATGCCCCACTGAATCAGTGCCAGTTGTAAAATGTCATAATGTGCATGAACAAAGGTCATTCCAAACTAAATTTGTCTTGTAAAATGGAGTACTTGTGCCTTACACATGCCCTCAAATGTTTCTAAATTTGTATCAATATGAAATCTATCACTTATATATTGTAATATGGAGTACATATGCCTTGCATAAGCCCCCAAAATATGTTTGAGAATTGTAAATTACTATCCTAATTTGATATTTGATTCAAATATGAACTCTAAAATCTACATCTTGTACCCATATATTCCCATGGAGGATTTTAGTCTCTATGTAAAATCCCACTGATA